>VXAC01004813.1:349915-370567 GCA_013399225.1 Rhipidura dahli
TCCCGCCGGCGGCCTAAGCTGCAGCAACAGGCCTGCGGAAAATGCCGCACCTGGAAGCGAGGGGGTGGTTGTGACAGAGATGCTCTTTTATATTTTAGGTGTTGTAAGCAAGATAGTTGTGAATAAATGGAACTGCCTGTGCAAGTATGTTTTGTATTGGTTTTGTAGCTTGTGAACACTTTCCAAAACTTTTTTTTAAATCTGTGGGACTGTTGTGTCACCTTTCAGTTTCCTGATTTGTTTCCTATTCACCAAGTGCTAAGAAAATATGAATGAGTTTGAAGAGGGAAAGAAGGTGCCATGTGTTTAATTTGAAAATGACATTGAGTCATTAAAATCTTTTTTGAAGAACTTGCCATCAGGAGCCAAAATATCAGGGTTGTATTCCTCACTCCCTTGCATGGCTATTAAAAAAATAAATTAAGAGCTCTGTGAAATCAGTTGCTATTCTTGCGTAAGAGGTTTGCTTTGAAAGTTGTGTCCTTCTTACTTGACTGCTTGGTTTTGTTTCTTTTTTTCTTGTTTTTGTTTGTGATTTATTTGGGCTTTTTTTCTTGACTGTCTTCTAGTGTGCACTTCTGAGATGAAATTTATTTCAATAACTAAGAAAGATTTTAATAGTAACAGATACGAGAAGTTATCATCCTCCATAGAGCAGTATACCTGTACACTTGGCCCAGCTGAGCAGTGAGCTGCATTAGCAAGGTTTTATTGAGCAGCTAGGTTTTCTTGTTTGCTTGCTTATTTGTTTTTACTGCTGCTATACTAGGCCTGTTACATAGGAATGTAGTGCATTCTTTGCTGCCTCATGTGTCACTGGTGATGTTGACAGTGCTGCTGAGTCAGCAGTGGTATTTCTCACCATTCCTCATTATTCCCAGTAAGAACTTCTTCTGGTCCCTGTCTTGTTTGGGAAGCTACTCAGGGTTTATTATATTTGAGGTCTTCTATAACAGGTGCTCAAAAATGTTCTTTTCGTCCTAAGAAGGCCAGTATATGTGAACAATAAATACAGTTAAACTATTTCACTTGCTTGTTGATATGTGTCTTGGACCCTTTAGCCAGTAATTAGTGTCTTTTTAATTATTTCATTAGGTATTTATTGCACAGTCAAGAGCATCTGGAAGCCACCGAGATCTTGAAGATGAGGAGCTTACACGAATCTTTGTTATGATACCAAAAACCTACACGGAGGAGGATCTGCGAGAGAAGTTTAAGGTACTTACACTGTTTGTAGTTATTTTAAAATGCCTTTTTCTAAATTTATTAGAAGGACTTAGCACATGGAACTTTTCATGGTTTTCAAATATTGGAAATTAATACTTTTTTAATTGTTCTAGATGTATGGAGACATTGAATACTGCAGCATTATTAAAAACAAGACTACTGGAGAAAGTAAAGGTTTGGGCTATGTCAGGTACTTGAAACCATCACAGGCTGCCCGAGCAATTGAAGAGTGTGATAGAAGTAAGAATATGAATTCTTTAAGGGTTTTTTTGCAATAAATGTCTATCATCATAATGTACCTTTAATTTTTAGTTTTGTTGGCAGGTAAATTATTCTTCATGTAAAAACACCTTGAGACAAAGTTCTATTGCAAATAAATAATAGCATTGTTAACATTCAGTGAGAGCAGTCACCTGTTTATGTTTTTTCAGGAACAAACTGCAAGTAAGATCAATGAGAAGAGTTTGGAAATGGATGCAGATAATTTATGCATTATTATTGGTCTGTAGTGTGGGCTTCATACACAGGAAAATATTTTAATGTGTCTTTGGGAGTAGGCAGTTTTAATCCAATGTATTTGATATAAAACTAATGTATATATAAAATATATTTCATGTAACATAGGGATGCTGTTGTGATAACATTTATTTAAGAACAAATTAATTCTAACTGAAGTTGGGGGAGGGGTGCTTGGTTTTGTTTAGTGTCATGATTTATCTATGACATAGTGAAGGACTTTGTATGCTTTATTTATTACCAGCCATTTGGTGAGGCACTGGAACAGGTTGCCCAGAGAAGCTGTGGGTGCTCCATGCCTGGAAGTGTTCAGGGCCAGGTTGGATGGGGCTCTGAGGAACCTGGTCAGTGGAAGGTGTCCCTGCTCAAGGCAGGGGGTTGGAACTCAATGTTCTATAAGCTTCCTTCCAACCCAAACAATTCTGTGATTCTATAATTTGCCATTTGTGCTCTAATACCAAAAGTTAATGAATTTGAGTGAGGCTGGTGGAAGCCTAAAGATGTCAGGGGCTGGAAGCACAAGACTTTGGAGGAGAGGCAGAGTGAACTGGCTTTGCTCATCCAGAAGAAGAAAGGTTTCCCCAAAAGCCTAACAGCTTCCTGTCCAGTCTCCTGTTCAGTGTTGCTTAATCACAAATATGAAGCTACTTGGTGTGTGGATGTGGGTGTGGTTGGTTTTTTTGGTTTTTTTTTTATGGCTTTGTTTGGTTCTTTTTTCTTCAGTAATATATGTGGCGGTTCTGCATCTGTCATAAGTGGTTCTACAGAAATTATATTTGCATATAGGGATATGAGCCTGAGATTACTTAGCAGTCACATTTTATTTCCTGTTTGCTGTGAGGCTAAAATGAAATTAGTTGGATAGCTTGAGTGTAATACCTCTTTATTTCATAAAAGCAAAACCCAGATCAACATAAAACATCTATAAACTACTGTTCTAGCACAGAAGTTCAGGTGATGGCTTCTGGAGCATCTCAGAATCCTGCTAAGTATCACAGAATGGTTGAAGTTGGAAGTGACCTCTGGAGCTCATCTTGCTCAACCACTTGGCTCAGGCAGGGTCCCCTGGGTACTTGGTGGCCCAGGACCATGTGGGGGTGGCTTTTGGGTATCCCCATGCACAGAGACTCCATAGGCTTTCTGGGCAAGCTGTGCCAGTGCTCAGTCACTCTCATGGCAATTTGCCTCTGTCATGCTTCACTTGTGAGTAACTCCATTTTGAAGCTGTAAACTTTCACACAATTATTATGGCAGACTTCAAGAGTTATAGTTTAGTTAGCCTCTAAAGCCAGCACTAACTGGGTTTTCTGAGTAATGTGTTTCTAAGTATGGAACTTGGAGAGTGTGGTCTTGGTTAGATAACTGAGGTGTTGTTATGTGGTTGTTAAAATCTTAAATCTGTGGTTGTTTCTTTCAGGCTACAGGGCCATTTTGGCTGAACCTAAAAATAAGTCTTCTGAGTCTTTTGAGCATGATTATTACACTAACAACATGAGGCAAGATCTAAGAGGAAATACGCTTCCATTTTGTAAGTCACAGCTTTTTACCCTAAAAATGATCTGTAGGCTCCAGTATGGTCACTGAGTAAGAATGTGGTTTGGAGGAAGGGAAGCTGACAGAGGCTTGGGACAACACTTAAATAGAAGACTGGATACTGAAGTTAGAAACTAGCCAGGCATTTAATCTCTCCGTTTTTATGGCTTTCTTTGCTCTGGTTGGCCAATTATTTTGTGACCTGCACTGGTGAAATCAATATGTGACCTTTATATATAATGTAATATAATTGTATATAATTGACTTGGATTCCTTTTAATAAAAGAGTTGAATGCAACATATGACTGAAATGAAGGCATGCTGGTGTGATGACTCAAATTGTTTTGTTGATTCTCAAGGTATGCAGCCAGAATTTTGTAGCTTTGAAAAAACTGAGACCAGAATTCAGGAACCAGTCTCCAAGCGGCTGTCGGTGATCTCACGGCTCCCCTTCATTCAGGAGCAGCTCTTTGCCCTCTTTGATTTAGTCCCAGGACTGGAATATTGTGATGTTCAGCGAGACCCTCACACCAACAGTGGTGAGTAGAAATACAAAAGGTTTTTGCCTTTTTTTCTTTGAACAGAATCCCTCGTTATGGTACTTCACTTAATTTGTATTACAAAATGCAGTTTTATTGGAAAGAAGCAGTGGTTGCTGCTATCACTGCATAAACCCAAAAATTTGGTTTTGTTTGAACCCCTGCTTACAGGTAGCCCTTAAGGGATTATGCCTTTACTTTCAGATCATAAAAACTCAAGAAGGATAGAATCAAAGTCATGATAAGTGGGTTTTGGTCAAATTAATAGTTTGAGGCAGAATAAATGAAGAAAAAAGTTCTCTGAAATCATTAGACATTAAAGTAAAATGTTCTTTAAGTAGATCTTTTGAATTTTTGTTCTGAAATGTTTGTGTGTAGAAGTTTACATGAGTAAAATGAAAAGTCATAATTCAAAGTGTTGATGGCATAATTGCATTTCAAAATAAAATTATGTATCCTTTTGTTACTAATTCTGGAGTAGTGAGGAAGACTTATTTTCACTTGTGTGGTTTTACTGCCAGCTTTTCAAGTGAGCATAAATACAGCTCATGTGTCACTAGTTAACTTCACTGAAGTTTCCTTCACAAATAAAACTGATGAAGTAATAATGAAGTAACAATGTGCTAAAAAGATTTAAGAATTTTGTGTCATCCATGACTGATGAGCCATTTAAATATGTTTCTTATGTGAGTGTGGTTTGTTCTGAGGATTTGCCTGTGTCCTGCTGACACTGTGCACGCTGTGTTTGCAGGGTACGCTGTGATTCAGTACAGCACTGCTGCCTCTGCTATATATGCCAAGTACAAACTGCATGGGTTTGAGTATCCTCCTGGAAATCGACTGACTGTCATTTTCCTAGAAGATGGGAATGATAGCTCAGAGTAAGTACAGCTTACAAAGTTGTAAGTTGCGTTCTGGAGAGCAAAATATGAAATAAACATATTTTTAATGGGAGACGTAAGGTCAGTAACACTGTGAGCTTGTGTCATACTTGCAGATAGTATTTGCTGAAAGTCTTTGGTTTGGGGTTTTTTTTATTTGAATGGTTTAGAATAAACCTTTTGAAACTTGGTAGTCTTGGATAAAGAAAAGATTAAAACACATACTCTTAAGATACTGTGGAAAAATCTTGGATTTGGCAAGAACCTGTCAATATATCTGTAACATGAAACAAGGCTGGAATGTATTTTTGATGAGGGTTTTGAATTAGAACCAGATTTATGTACTTCATCTCTTGGCTGTGTTTGCAGTAGTGCAGTTAGTAGCTTTGTGAAGCACATATGTAGAGTAAAACTTTTGGGTGCTGAGGATCTGCTGTCAGCACAGTAAGGGGAATTCTCAGATGTTTGACCATCTGTAACTTCTTCCTGTGTTTTGAATGCCCAGTAGAAGTTGGAGCAGCTTAGGTACTCTCCTGCAGTGAATGTTTTGCCTTAGTTTCATCCCAAAGGAGTCTAGTTCATGTCAAACCTGTTCTGGGAGATGAAGACAGTAATGAGGGACAGTGGAGAGATTCACTTCAGAAGTACATCCCTGCTCTGAACTAAAACCAGTGTTCATTGCAACCTTCATTCTACAGTAATTTCTACATGGTCTAAAAACACAGGCTGTGTATGCAAAAAGAGCAATTGCTTTTTCTTACTCTGCCCCAGAACAAAGAAAAATCACTGGAAAATGAGAGCTGGAAGTAAACTCTCTATGATAATGTTTTGATTTCTGAACTGAATCTCTGTGCTCTTTACTGAAACAGGTGAATTTTTTCTGTCCCCTTTGCTTTTTAGGCCTCTCTCACAAAATGTAGTGGGCTCTTGTAGAGACAATTTAATCTTTTTTTCCCCCTAGAGCATTAAAAAGCCCAAAGAGTAGTTTTGTGTATCTGTAAGTGGCGATGAAGGAATGTTTTCAGTGAGCTGCAGCTAACATGCAGGCTTTCAGATCTCCCTTCCTGTCTTGATTTTCACTGTGCACACAGCATAACAGATTTCTAGAGATACTCTGATGTGTACTAAAACTTACTATCTCTTGCTACATTTAAGATTTCCATCACTTGTCTGTTTCTCTGAAGTAGTTTGTTGTCACTTGTGCTTGCAGCCTTATCAGGAAGATGGCAGCACAGCTGGTGACAGCCCAGGTGTCGTCAGCGCTGCGCGGCAGCAGCGCCATGGTCCAGCAGTACAGGACACCTCCTGTAAGTTCCTGTCCTGGCTGGTGTGGGTGTTCTTCTGAGTTGTTGGGAGAAACTTCATGTAAAGACACTGCTCACTTGCTTCTGTAACCTCTTGTACATGCTGCTGCATTTTTAAGATCTACCTCTTGTTGGGTGTCTGACCTTACTTGAATTTATTGTCCAATCTAATGAAATGACCAAAGTAAATAAAGTCATGAAGATTAGCACTCACAAGGCCTATTTATGTCCTGTGATGGAACAAAAATGGCAAGAAAGGTAAAATTACTTCTTCTGCCCCTTCCACCAGTTAACTTATGCTTGCATTTTCCCCCCTGTTTCAGCAAGCTTTTGGAGGAACTTCTGGCCCACAGTTGCTGCAGCCCCAAACAGATGCTGTCCTTCCACCACCCAAAAAAAAAGTCCCACCTGACACTGCTGTGAAGGAAAGGCTTTTCATCCTTTTTCATCCCCATCCTTTACCTGTAAATGTGCTGGAGGATGTGTTCTGGTAAGACTCTATTTACAAATAAGTGTTCCCTAACAGAAAGAAATCCAACTAGGAAATATTTAAAGTAAATATTGAAATAAAAAAGAGGGCCTTAAAACTCTTTTCAGGAAGGGCAGTAGACAGTGAACAGTAGGTAACAGTTGCTTTTTGAAAGAAGTGTGCAGTGGGATTCACGTTGAACCATAGATGCAGTGTTGTCAGTATGGCAGCTTTGTTATCTATTAACTTAATCTGAAGTAAAATGTCTAGGCTTCTAATGTTGATTTTTAACCAAAAAATGTAGTACTTCCAGCTACTATTTCCTAGTTCATTTTGCATTTTCTTTTACATATTTCTGTAAGGCATTTAACTACTTTGACACATTTCCATAGTAACTTTTGGGGAGCAAGTACAGGGTGTTGTTTTTCTGATATATTGTAATGCTTTGCATCCTACTAACACTATTTCAACTGTTCTTTCTGTCTCCCTGTGTGGAGCAAAGACTTGAGACAATTTTTGCCATCTTTAAAAAAATGTATCATTAATGGTTCTCCAGTATTTTATATTATTTATTTGTAATATATTCTTGAAGAGAGAGGTGTTTCCCTTTTCTAATGGCTTGAATTTGTAATAAATCTTTGGAGAGCCAAAATATTTTCAAAGCACCAGGAGAAGAAAAAGTTTTGTGTGAAATTAAAATTGTACCTATTTGATACAGTGGATTTTCTTAATCAGATGCTGGAGGAAGAAAAGGCTATGCACCCAAGTCTTTGACACTTGAGTATAACTTCAGTAAGAAGCAAGCAGACTGTTTAAAAAAAAAAAAAAACAAACCTAAGGATCTGTCTAGGAATCTCCTGAGTACTTGGAAATTCCTGTTTTTCCCTGAAGCTGTAGTGCTTGTTTTTTGAGTCATTTTGGTGAGACCTTTTCAGAAGTCACAACTGAGCAAGTTCATTTAAGGGACATGCAGGTTTAGCTTCTAAATTATCTGCTGGCTTGGGTGTGTAATGTCTTACTTTTGGTTGGTTTGGGGTTTTTTCTTGTTTTGTTTTTGTGGAGTGTTTTGAGTGCCATTTAAGGTTTGGGGACTGTAGTATTTATTGGCATTACATATTCTTCTAAATAAGATAGAAATCACTGATGTTTGTGGTTCTGTCATAATATTTCACAGAAAACATTACCTGTAAACTTCTGGTGTTCATTTGTATTTCTGCCCATAATTCAAGAGAAGGGAATGTGCAGATTGGGAGCATAGATGTAAGAATACTGTTTTTGCAGTTAATAAGTCATACATCAGATTGGAAATGTCGCAGGAAACTGTGTAAATTACCTTCTTCTTTCTCTTTTTTCTCCAGTCGTTTTGGACAATTGATCAGTGTCTATCTTGTGGCTGGAAAAAACGTGGCCTATGCCAAATTTGCAGACAGAGCAAGTGCCAGTGAGGCCATAACTGCATTGCATGGCAAGATTGTGAACGGGGTGAGGCTGAAGGTGAGGCTGGCAGACTCACCCTCGGAGGAGCCCAACAAGCGCCAGAGAACTTTCTGAGCAGGTGAGTGCCCCCTACCCAGCCTGAGCTCTTCCTTACCCTGCACTCCAGCTACCTGAAATAGGGAGAGGCAAAGGTTTTGAAGTCAGTCACAAACATAGAATGATAAACTTTAAATCTATTCTTAGCTAGCAAATTGAAATAGAATTTTTGATACGTCTGTGTGTGTACACCCATACATGTATCTATATATATGGGGGTGTGTATGCTTACATATGCACATGTGCACTTTATTTTAGCAAAATATCAATTTTTATAATTCTTGAAAAAAAAAATGAACCAGTTGATAAAAATTAATCTGGGTGTTCATAGAAATACCATTTTTGTACATGAGAGAATCAGTTGACATTGAAAGGAGTATGCAAAAATAAACCATGGAGCAGACATAAGCTTGTGTGTGTCTTTTTTTCATTACAATTCCATGCCCTCCCTGGCACTAGATAAAGATGAAGAGTTGAGCCCTTGAAGGGCAGAAGAGTGAAGGGGTAAATAAAAAAACAAATGTGGTGGGGGGACAGGTAAGGTTGTCAGGTGAAACTGAAGGTTTGGGATATTTGGGTCATCTGTGTCCTCAGAAATCAGGTGTAGTTGGAATATGTGATAGTGGAGAAAATACAGCAGAGCCTGTGGTGAAGGAATTGAGATACATGTTCAAGGCAATTAGTTTGAGAACCTATTGTTTGTTGCTTGTGGCCTGTGAAAGCTGGCTAAACTCCCAGAGAGGTTTTGGGTTTTACTGACTTCAGGGACCAAAATTCAAGTGTTCCTTTAAAACATTGCTTTGCTTCAAGTTACATTGAATTCCATCACATTTTAAAATTATTTTTATTTTTTCCAGCATTAGGACTATTGCTAAAGGAGAATATACTTGGGGGAGAATATACTTGGGGCCCTATTTCCCACAAAATAACTGTCAAATATTACTATAGCTTCCAGGTATTTCCAGTACCATACTATCTTGCTAGGGGACATTAAGTTTTGATTTAACTAATTCAGAAAATACCACATGACTGTTTTTGCATCAGTATTTTCCCTCTAAGCTTCACTCCTTATGCCTTTCTTTGTACAGATGTCCCTTGTGACCCCAGAGTTGAAAAGACCAAAAAAAGCTCTTGCCCAAAGTGTTTTTCTCTTAAGGACCTCCATGTTGCTCTTTTGATAAGCAGCAGATACTAAACCTGGCCTTAGTTTTTATACACAAGTTTTGTTTTAAAAACCTGCATTTCTGGGCATTCTTTTTTCTGCATGGAATTATAACTAAACTAAATTGAACCTCTTTTTTTTTTTTGATCAGCAGCTCTGGTGAATGCAATTTTAAGTAACTTGTACCCATGCTCTTATCTTTGTACAAAGTTTTGTTTGTTTTTAATGTGACTTTTGCTTTCAGCAATAAAATCCCAGCCTCTGGGTCCCTACAGGAATAACTGTGAGGTGAAGTGCAATCCAGTACCAGGTCTGCCTTGTGTACCTTTTACTAGAGAACTGTAAATACTACATGCATCCAAAATTAGAAACATGATTTATTCTTACTTTTTCTGTACACCAAATTCCTGATCCCAAGTCTGTTAGCAGGTTGTCTTGGCATCTGTCTATTTTCAGGGTAGACAGAATTACTTGTTCATTTGTCCCTTAGTTGGATTCTCAAGTTTAAATGAAGTGGTACCTAAAAAGAAAAATTCCATTTCAAAAGGGCTTGCCCATGTAGGTGATTTTACCACTGCCTGACTTTGCACTGGATTGACTGACAAGCTTTGCAGTAATTTGGAGACTTGTATTTTGCTTTCAATTAAAGTGTTAAATTATGCATGTGGAAGGAGATGCAGTTCTCTCTACCTCTGAAATAGCTGTGGGTTCTTTTAAAGATGTGAGAATATTAACTTCCTTCATTGAATTTTAGCTGTAGGAAATAATCTTTCTTGCCAAAACTTCTGTGAGTTTTCACTTAAGGAAATCATTGCCTCTAAATGAAAAAAAAAAAATCCTTTTAAAAGTCCTCTTGTATTTTTGTCTTTACCAAGGTGACTGGATTTCCGAAATAGTCTTTTCTCTACAAGGTTCTCTGATTAAAATCCATTATAAGACCTGTGAATTCTAGAATCTATATGAAAATAAATGTAATTCAATGGAATATTTAAGTAAAATATTTATTTTTTCAACACATTTGAAGTTTTTCCCCAACACCTTTTTATGTAAATAATCTTTTTAAAAATACAATTTACAAAATTGTTTCTTAAAAAAGGTTTTATGGTAACAGTATACTACTCATAATGCTTCTGCAATGCAAACTTCTGACTATAAGAACTTTCTTACCTTGCAACAAACTTTGTTTTATCAGGCAGATTCGAATACAGGTCTATTAATATTCTAAACTGGTCCACCTAATGAATTTTACAGGCCGTGGTTCTCCTTCAAGGCAATAAAAATTCAGTTGATTTTGTGAGTAGTTAAAAGTAGCAGAGAAAAGATGGAAATACAGACCAGTAGGGTTCTTTTAACCACTTTAAGTCCTAATGTAAGTTTTCCTGGGGGGTGAGAATTATCTCCCCCTTAGGCTAAGTAAGTATCAATGGCTGAAATAATGACTTTAAACTATCTTGCTTTAAATCAGTGTAGGCTTGAGAAGACAGTGACACTGCCTCTTTCCAGGCAGTTGCTAAAAGCAGACCTATCTTAATGCTCTTGCTGTTGGCCAGCTTGTGCTCTGCACTCAGGGCTTTGTATTACTTTGAGTATTTTGTGAAAACCTCACTGCAGTGTCTGATGCCAGTTACACAAATGGTGTCATTCAGAAGCAAGAGAGGAAGGAAAGCATTTGCTGTCAGAAGAATGCATTGTGGAATGCCTGTCAGTCTCTTCATTGCTACCTGGTAGTTCTGTTTAAATGCCACCCCCACTCTTGGGGAAAAAAAAACCCCAAACCACTAAACAAGAGACCCACAAGCAAACAAAACAAAAATCCCAACCCAAACATCTTTCACAAAGTATTCAAATGCTGTGTTAGAAATGCCAGACACAGCTACCTGGGGCTGGCTTCTGTGGCTTTTAATGGTCATTGCTGGTTGACTTCAACCCACTGCAAATGGATTGATTGCATTTTTTCCCTGATGAAAAATGTTGGGTGTTTTAAATAATATTTTTTAGTTACTTAGTAAGTTTAAAAAACATTTATTCTGTCATAAAATACGTGGTTATTATTGTCTTTGGTTATTCTTGTCTGAAAGAAGTCCACATCACTGATTTGATTTGCATTCATTTTTTTTTTATTTAGACCTTGCTTAAAATCCTGATGTTGATATGTATACATTTAAATGATTTACTGCTCTGCAAAAATGTTTTAAAAAAGTAATTGTATCATAGCTGTGATATACATTGAAAAAATAGCTGTATTTTGTATCAGCAGTATACTGCAGAAAAACTGCTGGCTTTTACACACTGCTCAGGGAGAGAGGCACTTCTGTAAAAGTTAGAGAAGCATGCCTATGACTTAAATATTTTTCTTCTAAAGATATTGAAGGCCTTATTTATATGCTGATGTAATGATTATATTTTATAAAATGTCCTTTAAAATAAAAATAAGTATGTTGCTTTTTGATACTATTTTTGTACTTGTGTTTTTTCTACAGAAACTAAGTAATGACATGACCCTCAGCTAGCTGACTGACTGACTGAAAACGTGACTAGACATGGTTCCTGTGGACAGTGACAGCTTTTTTCAGTGACAACTTTTAATTTTTTTTTGTTGATTGTTATTTAGTTGATCTCTCTATGATCCTTTTCCTTTCTGAATATGCAGACATGCAGTTTTGAATTCTAGGCATTAAAAACTGTAAACTGGTGGTTGTTCTTGTAGTGGTATATAACCTTGTATTACAGAAATAGCTCTTGTTTTTACCTGAATCCTTCCTATAAGATGGAAATTACCGTGATGGAGGAAATAAAGGAGCCAACATTTTCTGACTTGACTGGTTAATTGATAATGATTTAGATTCTGTTACAATAGAAGACATGTCTCATGATCCAAATTGCATTGAACAGAGAAATTCAGCAGTAAATTCAAAGAAAATCAAGTAACTGCTACAGCTGCTAGCAGATGTGACAGTATTAATCTAGACTTAAAATACCTGTAATCAAGGAAATAATTCAAAGTACATTCTTAAATATTTTGTTGCTTTGGGCCAGAAAAATTCATTATGCTGTTTAGTCAAAGGAACATTTGACTCTGTGTCAGACTGCCAAAACTTCTTACATTTATCCTTTCTTGTTGTGGGCTCTTTTGGCTATAACTGTGGGGAAGCTGTGGAGTCTAGGGCTGTGGGTCTGCTTTTGTTAGTTTTGAGGGGTTGGGGTGTTTCTTCTTTTGGATTTTTTCTTTCAGAAGCTTACACTGCATATATTCAAGTAGGAGTTGGATAAGTCAAGTTCTCAGCAGGATGAAGACGAGTTTGGCACTGATGGAGAGTAAATGAAGATAGTTCAAAGAAGTATGTGCACAGATAATTTTCCAATGCCATTACTTTTCCATGTATTCCTGTATACTACTTGTTGAATTGGAAATATCCTGGTTATTAAAATAACACATACAGATAAAATTGAGGAATTCTAGTTGTGTGTACTCTAGAGGAGAAGCATGCCCTTGGATGCTCCCTGCTTCCCAGCATCTCCCATGTGGTCCTTGGATCAATTGCTTCAGAAGTTTGAATTTAAAGTAACAAACCGTGTATTTAAAAAAACCCAATTTTTCTTTTTTTAGCAAGAATATTAGAATAAAAATGATCAAATGGGAGCAAGTTGCAGAGTAAAGGTTGCCTAAGAAATCTTTTCCTTCCCTCCATTCCACTTGCACCTGTTAAAATGCAGTCCTTGATGACTCACCAGCAGCTCTTTTCCCCAAGTGCAGTTGTTTCATTCAGCACAAGGAGCAGAATTGAATAAGGGCTGCATGGTTAACCAGGCTGTAAAATTACTGCTTAATTTGGCATAGCTGTGTGAAATTAGTGAAAAAACAGGTTTGTGGTTGAGCCTGGAGAATTGGATCCTGTCTCTCACTCCAGCCTGAATGTTGTTTGTAAGGAGGGTTGCCATTTATCTTGTGTTCCCCTGAAAAAGTCCCAGTGTGGATTGGTGTGTTGGGTTTTCTCTTTGTTTATTTGGTTGGTTTGGGGTTTTTTTTCCCCATTCTTCATGGTAAATTTCAAGTAACATTTGGGGATTTTCTGTATTTGCACACAGGAAGTAATTCTGACCAGGTTGCTGTAAATCCCAAACTCCAGAACTGTCAGACAGCATCTTTACAGCCTTAACTGTGCAGTCAATGTGTGCAGTGAGTCTGAGGTTTTCAGAAAGCATCAGCCCTGTTCTGTGAGCATGGAGAGACACTGGGCTCGTGCAGAGGGTCTGACCCTGCTGCAGAAGCTGTGTGCTGTGGGGCATCTACACAGTACCCAGGGAAATGCTGGGAATCCCTGGATAGGCAGCTGAAAAAAACCCCAACTTCTCATTTGTGTGGTAGAATTGGCCTCTCAGTGAGTCTCCTGTGCCAAAATCCCTGGTTTTATGGGGTGGGTGCCTGTGTGTTTAGGGGATCTAAACATCCCCAGGAGGGTAAACACTCAAAAGTTAAGTAACTTGTGACAGGGTTTGGCCATCCAAGATGGGAAGGAGCAATTGTGTTGGAATGGTCCTAACAGCTGCTTGAGGAAGCACTGAACACACACAGAGGGCTGGAAGATACCCTTTATAGCTTGAAGTGATGTTACAAATGAGAGCAATGCCATTTTCTAGTTGCTCTCAATCTTGTTTCCATTACCACATGTCTCTGGGAACAGTGGGCTACTGCACTCCCCTGGCCATGGAAGATCAGTGCTCTGGGTGCTGTCCTGCTTTGGGCTGTGGAGCTCCCTTGCCAGCTTCAGGCCGGTCTGCAACTGAAGAGGATTGGGCTGGAGCTCAAAAAAAAGAAATGGTCTCATTTTCATTTCTAGGGGTTCAAGACACTGTTTGTAGAGTTTCGTTTTCAATCACTGCTGAATCAGCCTGTCAGGTGACTCTCATGGAATCATTTTTAGTATTCTGGTAAAGTTTTTCAGAAGATACTTAGAGTAAAATCATTATTGCTTTCCTTAGAGTTCAGTGTATTTCCTGAAAACGTTCATGTTCTATTCTTTGGCTAAGTAACAGTTGGTGTAAGTACATTTTTGATTGGATATGATACTCATCACTCCGTGTTTAATTGTTGCATGGCACTACTGGTAAGTGGCATGCTGCTTTTCTAGGTCCTTTTGTTGGTAAGTAAAAACTCTGCCTGCTGTGAGAATGAGTATTAGCTTCCTGTACTGGAAAAAAAACCCTGTGTCACTCATTCTGTTTGATGCTGGTGAATGAATTAACCAAAACTGTATGAGGTTTTTGGTGTGTTGTTCTGCAGCATCAGTGCTTTAATGTTGGTAAGTAGAATTTAGCATGCTTACCTGTAAGTCACTTATATTTCAGCTGTGTTCATTAGCCATGGGTTCTGTTGGTGTTGAACAAGACTTTTGTACCTTTTGGAAATGACATAATGGAGATTTCACAAATCACAGTAAATTATGTCCAGTAGAAATAATTTTATCCATTTATTGAGTAATAACCACTTGGTCAGCAGAGGAGCCTTGTTTGTGTAACTGCAGGAAGGTGGTAATTTGTTTATGTTGCCTGAATGTCCACATTAAGGTATTTCTGATTGTCAAGTGAGAAAAGGCCATTCTCACTCAGGGCTGTGCATCCTGAGAGTGATCTGTGAGTCAGTGATTGCAGTTCCCCTCATCCTGGTGCACCTGACACTTTTTGTTGATGGCACAAACCACTACTAGAGAAGCTCACATGGGGGCAGAGCCCAGGTTTGCAGTGCTTAGTGCAATTGGATATCCTTTGCATCCTTCCTCATTCTTCTGTTCATGGTCCCTTTTCTGACCCAGGGCACTCTTGTCATGTTTTTGCTGCTCTCTCTACAGAGAGATCATCCAATGTCTGCAGTGCCAGGCACTTCCACTCTTAAAATTCCTGTAGCAGTAAGGGAGAGACAGAAGAAATAATCATAAGTGAAGGGGAAGCTGTTGGAGTGAAAACATCATGTGATTATGTGCACAGCTTCAGGAAAACTACTGATAGCATATTCTCACCATGCCACTTTGCTGAACTTAAATTGTATTTGTTAAACATTCATTTAAAACCTCATCAAAGATTCTGATCAAGTTTTTTTACAGAATGTCAGACTAGAACTGCTGTTACAGTGGTAAATTTCTCCAAAAAGTTTTTCTCCAAAATAAAATGAAGAAAAAAAACTATCAGAGAGGGAGGGTAACAATGCCAAGCTCAGTCAGTGATAGCAAAGGGACAAAGGGTGACACCACAGCACTTCCAGGAATCCCCCAGTTCCAGCAAAGGTCACTGGGCTCTGGATGTGTTGATGGACACTGCAGCCTCCATCCAAAGCTGACACTATTGAAAATCTTAACATGCTCTTAAAATAATCAACCTATATAGATAATTTCTTAACCAAAAGGTTGTGGTTGGTTTAGGGTTGTTTTTCCACAAAGAATTATCATTAGGCATATAATTTCAAACATTATTTAACATACTTTAATATAAATTAATAATTAAAATAATTTCCAGTACTTGATTTAAAAGTAATGGAGAGAAGATAGAACCTTAGTTTAACACGGCTATTTTCTCTGAATTATTTTAAAAAATATTTATTTTTTTGTAGCCTTTTAGTTTTTAAATACAAATGTTTTATTTTTGTTTGCACAAGCCTCATGTGTCTGTTTCTGATTTTTTTCTTGCTGTTCCAGAGGCTTTTAGTAGTTTTGCAGATGCAGGATTAGCCAAGTGGCTCTAAAATTGTCATGCTCAGTATGAAAACTTCCTGTGTGATACCTGAAAACACTGCATACAGAACACCTCTCTATACCATTTCTGGGCATTCTTGCAATTTCTCTGAAAAAGATTGGGAGTAAAATAATGAGCAGGAATTAGGGAGAAAAACAGGGGAAGTAGGGACAAAACAAAGGAAAAATAAGGTTATAAATAAAGGCATTCAGATTTCAAGAAATAGAATAGAGAACAGTCTAATAGGAGGTAAGGTGTGTGGGGAATTCTTTGGGGAAATCCTATTTAGATATTGGGGAAAAGCAGGATAATTCAGCTCTTAGGACAGAAAAGATGGGCATTGTGATGCTCTGGAAGCCAAGCCTCTGCTGTGTGGTGGTTCTGTACCTTCTCCTTGCTGTGACCCAGCTCACCCCAGCTGCAGCTGCCTGGAGTTCAGCGAACAGCTGGCAGCACAAATTCCCAGCAGTTGCTTCATGCACAACCTCTGCTCTCAGCAGGGCCAGGCAGAGCACCAGCAGCTTGAGCTGCAGGCAGGATCAGGCCTCCTGCAGCCAGCCTGGTGCTGTGTCACACCCAGCACAGGATGTCCCCGGTGCCTTGGGCAGCTGCAGCTGTGCTGTGCCAGGCAGCTGTGCTGGCTGCAAGGGCAAAGAGAAGTGTGCAGCTCAATGTACCACAAAGCACAGTCCAGCTGCTTGCTCTGCTTGGTTAGAAAGGCTTTAAAGGGGACCTGCTTGAGGGATGATGGGCCTTGGTGCTTTGCAAACATCATAAATCACAGCTTAAAAATAACACTTCAGTGCTGTACAGTCCTCTGGTCTTGTACATGGTGGGGCTGTTGTTTTGAGCTATATGTGGCACTGCCAGATTAATTAAATATTGAAATAAGAGTTCATCTACTTTACAGTATATATCTGACTGCTCCCATACCTTAATTCTTTTATTAGGAATTTTTCTTGAAATTCTGCAGGCTCTGGGGCTTGGGAAGGTGGAGCTTCATCCAACATGAAGTGTGGGCTGTCCAAATCCAATGTTAACATGCACTATCTAATACACAGTATCTGCAGGACTTTATTAAGACTGAAGAGTTAACTGCTGATCAGACCCTACTCTATATTTAGAGAAAGTGTTTACAAATCCTGGCCTTGGGAGTGCAGAAGTTTCACTGGGAATTCTTCCAGCTCTTGTGACCAAGTTCTGTCTTTGGAAAGCTCTGTGTGAATTTTTCAGATGACATTTTAAAAGATGCAGGGCTGTGTTAACAGAGCACGTTCAGGCACGTGGACATCAGAACAATCAGAAATGCAAATATATGCTGGAAATATTTTCTAAACTTGAAATTATAAGCAGCTTCACAAATAAAATTGCAAGATGGCTGAAAGTTATTTTAAGTACCGGAATGCTGATTATACTCATGCTGGGCACACTAAATCCCCTTTCTAATGTGTCTGTTACATCTGAGGATAGCAGGAGTGAAGTTATGCTTAATCAGCAAAACAAAACATACAGTGCATGTTTTCACCTACTGATGTTTTTAAATTTTAATCAAGTCCACAAAATTCACATCTATTCTGAATTCACTTCTTGTAATACTGCTGGAGGGCATTAACTTTTTTTTTCTCTGTGGCAACATACTAACTAAGCTACTTAACATTATGGCCAGAATTTTAGACATGGGTTATCCATAAACAGGTATCACAGTAAGTTTTACCCTTTGCCTGGTTAAAGGCCAAGGATACAAAAATAGCCTCAATGCCCATATATTACAGCATTCTTGGAATTTTATCCTGCAGACCATCTGAAACTGTTTGAAGCTGGGTTTGATCTCTGTTGCTTTGGAAAAATAAATTAATTAGGTAGTTCTTAGGGAGTGCAGAGAAGCTACCACTGTGACCCTTTAATTGCTATTCTAGTGGAGCTACTGAGAGAAAAGTCCTTTAAATACTGAAGAGCTTGAAAGAACTGAGTCTAGATTAGAAAGTAGAGGGCTGGTAATAGCCAGCAGGGTTATAAGGATTGTAGTTATAATACTTCCAACCAGAGATATTTTTTTCCCTTTGTTGTTTAAAATGTATAGCTCAAATTGTTCATACTGCTTTGGTTTTGCAGTCTGCATAGTAAAGAAAGCACAGAAGGACAGAATTACCAGGTTGGAAGAGACCTTCAAGATCATTGAGTCCAACCTCTGTCCTAACACCTCAGCTAAACTAAACCACAGAATCACAGAATTACCAGGTTGCTGAAAATGAGGCCATGGGACTGCTGCCCAAGGCTAAAGTCAAGTATGAAACAAACTTTGCCTTATCTTTGAGTGGATATAGTTAACTATACTATCAACCATACAGAGTTTGTCTATGTGAGATTGATTTATCATGTTTGTCTTCAGGGATTCTTGGAGTTATGACAAACAGCATTTCAGATTTTNGCTAAACTAAACCACAGAATCACAGAATTACCAGGTTGGAGGAGACCTTCAAGATCATTGAGTCCAACCTCTGTCCTAACACGTCAGCTAAACTAAACCACAGAATCACAGAATTCCCAGGTTGCTGAAAATGAGGCCATGGGACTGCTGCCCAAGGCTAAAGTCAAGTATGAAACAAACTTTGCCTTATCTTTGAGTGGATATAGTTAACTATACTATCAACCATACAGAGTTTGTCTATGTGAGATTGATTTATCATGTTTGTCTTCAGGGATTCTTGGAGTTATGACAAACAGCATTTCAGATTTTCTTTTCTGTTAAATAGAACTCTTGTAAAATATGATTATCTATCTTACCTGTAACTTCAGTTTTAAATCATCTCTGGGTGCTTCTACTTCCCTTTCCAGTTTCTTCAATGAGAAGACATAATTTTCCTTTTTCCTTCAGGGATGTGCAAGAATAGTTTAGATTTTATTTTTTGTGATGATCTATGAATATGGAAAGTATTTTTGGTATATGCTATGCATCTTATATTATTATGCTTCTCTTGCTAGGTAGTGCCTCAGTCTTGTACAAAGGATAGTAGAAAATGGTGCTGAAATGAATAGACCAGTGCATAGGGACCATCATTACAGAAACTGAAGAGCAAAATGTTGAGAAGGTAAAAACTGTTTTTCCAAATTCTTTTCAGGGGAATGGAAGAACACCCATGTGGAAAGATCAATAACTAAGAGACTGATTTCACTCCCAGGGAAGATGGGGAAAAGCAGGGGTATGCTTTCATATGTAGGGATGCTGCTTGTTGTCTCTGGTTTCTCACACCTAGCTGCACAGAAAGAAAAGAATAAACCATTTGAATGGCTGTACAGGACTGTGTAAAGGCCCATTTAATCTGATACCCTGCTCTCTACACTGCTTGGAAACTGATTTCAGGGAGAACAGGGCAGATAGAATGTCCTTTCTTGGACAGCTCTTAACAGGCAGTGGGCAGGCACCTTTTCAGCAGGACCTGCAAAGGAAATAGTTGTGCCTACAGCTGTCCTTCATTCATTTGTATAATCCCAGTTTAAAAACCTCTCTCTTCAGCTTCACAGTGTAGTATACAAGCAAGCCATCTGATTTAATAACACTCTGTATGAAAAAGTTTTTCCCAGTTGTTGTTTTAAACCCTCTGCCTGATCATTTACTAAGTCTTCCCAAAGTCTTGTGTGATAAAAAACACCACGTGGTTGCTTCCTGTCAGCATGTATCATTGGGGATTTTATAGATCAAAAGACAGTCCTTTCTCAGTCTTCTCTTCAGCTGGAAATTATCTCCTCACACAGATGCACTCCTGTACCTCTGCATATATTTTTTCAGCTGCATACATGCATTTTCTAGTTTCACATTTTCATATGAAGGAACTGGAACTGCACGCAGCACTCAAGTGCAAAGACATTTATCTAGGGTTGTAATGAGCTTTCCTGCTTTGTTTTCTGCTGCTTTTGAAGCAATTTCTAACACTTTGCATTTTGGACTGCTGCTGAGTACCAAACCAACGTTTGCAGAAAACTACTCACAATGACTCCTAAGTAATAAAGGCTAATTTATAGCCCATTATTATGTAAGTTTAGTCAGGGTTATTTTCATTACTGTTTACATTAGTTTCCAGTTATTGACATAGACTTTCAGCCACCCTCTCATTGCCCTATTGCTCACTATTGTCAGATCTTTCTACAGCTGCTCAGAGTCACCTTTCATTTTTCCTACCATGAGTAATTTTGGATCATCAGGAAACTCTTGTCTTCACACGAGTAATTTTACGCTATTTAGGTGCAGCGGTGCTCATCCAGAAGTATTCTAAGCAATTCAGCCCTAAGGAGGACTCAAAGAGGAGAGTAAATAATGTTGTGTTGGTGGTCGGTGTCTGTCAGAGAAAGGGGCTGTTGATGTGGTTACCTGGTCCCGGTGCTAACAGGCAGCTGTGCTTTCTGATTCCTGGAGGTGGCTCTTCAGTCCTGTGGCACTCCCCTGCTCTGGGGCACATCCAGTTTCCTTCTGCTGCTGCCTGCCTTTCTCCTTTCACAGCTTCTGCCTGCTAGGAGCCTGCCTCCCGAGCTCTCTCTCTGCCTAATTTGTTTGTTATCACACACTCCTCAATGCTCTTTGCTGCTCTACTTCATGCTTTTTCTTCAAAGCACTTCAGCTCACTGGTTATTGCTACTGTATTCTCACAGTTTTTCATAATTCAATGACTTTGCAAAAAAGGAAAGGTGTAATTTAAAAAATCTATTATTAAAAATGTCCTTTACCTATGCCTTGCCTAACGGTACCATTTTGCCAAACACCCCCCCCCCC
>VXAC01004813.1:374228-396888 GCA_013399225.1 Rhipidura dahli
GGGCCGGGGCGCGGTGGATGCGGGCTGGGGCTGGGGCTGGGGCCCGGCCCGACCCGACCGTGGGTCTGCGGCCCCGGGGCGCAGCCGGAGCATCCGGACCGAGGGGCCGGGCCGGTGTTACGTAACGGCATCCGCGCAGCGAGATGCGCCCGTGTCAGCCCCGGCTTCCCTGGCGCTCCCCGAAGTCGTGGTTTTTTCGCCCTTCCCTGCAGAGCAATTTAAAATGCTCCAAGAAACTGTGTGGTCTGTGAGATTCGGTTGCAGATTAGCTATTGGCAAGTTGATGCACTCTTTGGATACCTTTTTATTTTCATTCTGTTTCTCTCTCTCTCAAAAAAAAAAAAAAAAAAAAAAAAAAAAAAAGGCAGGAACGGCCTGTAATTCCCAATTTGCTAGCAAGGCTGCAAATCTCTTCCAAGCACTTTGAAGATGTGTGGGTTCATTAACACTCATGTTTGGAAATCATGTGTTTGCCAGGAGTGCTGATGCTTAAAATGACTGTATGACGTGAGTTTTGCCATTGGCTCGTCATTTCATGTCAGTTTCTAGTTGCTGGCGTGTGCTGCGAGGCTGCATTGGTGAATTTCTTCCCGAAAGCTTCAGCAATGCAGGTACTGTGGGCTTACAGTAACTGAAACAAAAGACCTTGCTGGACTTCTCAGAGCAAACTAGGAAGCCAAGGTCGAATAGCAAACGTCAGTGCAACTTGGATGGGGTAGCGTGACAGAACACAAATCTTATTTGAGAGTTTAAGTGAAAAGTGTTCCTTAAATAGACTTTTACTCAGTACGTGAAAAAAAATGCTTAGTGAAGGTGTGAGGAAATTGCTATTTTGGGACTACAATTAACTATATCAGCTCATTTTTAATGGAACTAGTACATTTAATTGCATTCCTAACAGATTTTCTGTTCTCTAGATGATTAACTTGCAGAACGATACCAGCTCAAAGATTAAAATCTCATCAAATATCTAATAGTTTCTGTACAGTGTAATTGTGTTTGGTTTATAATAGTTCTTTTCTAATAACCAGCCTTTGCCTATGAAGACATAGATACTCTAATTAGACTTTTTTATCTTGATGTAAATGACATGACCTTGACCTTTAGAGGTTAAGCAGATGTCATTGTTATGGATCTTGTATGTTTAGTGAAGCACTTTTATGTATATATAAGAAATAGGATTTTATTTACTTTTTGTTTAATAACTACACAAGGAGACTACTTCATCTTTTCTATCCATCTTAGATAAATTAACAGAGATATGTACAACACTGATTATTTGAAAACCCTAAAGGGTTTATATTTAAACAACTTGTTCTTCCCAAGTACACGGCAAGATGTATATCTGGAAAACAATATTGGAGGGTTTGTTACTGATGAGTCCCTATATATTTCCCCTTGCTACTGTGGGCTGAAAGAGGTACCTTTTGTTGTACTGTAGTTCATCATGCTTGCTTCTTCCACTTCTCATTAATTTGCTGCTGCGCTCCCAGGTCCTCCACAGTGCTTAGAGCTGTACTGTTGGGGGCCTTGTCTGCAGCCTTGCTGATTGCTGGCAATTTTTTGTTCTTAGCCCGTTCTGGGAGCTTTTTCTTAAATGTCTGTGATGTGAACAGTGGTTTGCATATACTTGTAGGAGCACATGTGTGGCTTTTTTCCAAGTGCTGGTGTCGGAGCTCTGTACTCTGTGTATTTATATGCTTGGTTGTGTTCTTTATGCAACCATCCAAAGCATAACTTTACTCACAGGTGTGAGAGTTCCTGTGCATCTGAGCAGCCATTTGGACATTGTTAGAAAGCCACCATGGCTATGGAAAGGTAAAGCTCTGTGACTTCTGTCACAGAGGAGTCCCTGGCCTCCTGCTCTACTGCATATGGTGGTGGATGTGGGACTGCTCTCCTTTGCCACTTCTTCTTCCAGTCCACTCTGGAGCTGAAAGCAGAGAGTGTTCATACTACTGCTTCATTTTCCTTTAGTCTCTGGCACACGTGTGTGATGTGTGTGTGTGTGTGTGTGTGTGTACCCCTGGGTGCTGGACACCTCAGCTGAGCCGTGGAGTATCCATGGATTTCTTAGTGTGACACAAGTGAATGGTTTCGCTCTTGTTTTTCCAACATGTGGTATCAGCATGGGTTTTTCTTTGGGTGTTTGTTTGTTTGGGTTTTTTTTAATATAATCATTTAGAATCCTGGGAATTTATGCTTCTTTACCATGCGGCTTTGTCTCAGGAGGGCTGTATTTCTTAAGGGACTTCAGTCAGCCTTCTGTGCCTGTGCCACGCTGGAGAATGTGCTGCCACTGCAGCGGGAGATGGGAAGGAATTGCTGGTGCTTCTGTGCTAAAAATGTGTGTTTTATTTGTGATGTGTGTGTATGCACACAGTGAGCCTGCCCTAATGGTTTAATTAGCCCCTCTGCCTCATTTATAGGGTAGCAAATACTTGTACATTACTCCTGTATTTTCTAATTTTTTTTTTTTAAATACTGAACAATTCAAACAATTCCCAGAGATTTCTGGGAGGCTTTTTTTTTTTCTCCTTGTAACTAAATGCTTTCTGGTTTTGAAGCTTTTGACTCTCCTGGTATGGGAAAAGGCAGTGGTTTCTGTCGATAATTTTCATGGGAAATGTTACTCTGGGCAATTATACTTCAAAAAGGAATTTCTCCAAGAATTTCCTTCAGGCTTGTGTTTCTTTCTTAAGCTAAGTTTAATGAGATTAAAAAAAAAATCCTTCACAGTGGAATACTAAAGTAAATGCTTACTCGGGGCAGGGAGGGGAGGGGCATGTTTGTGTGTTGAATTTGCCATATCAACCTTGTAGGTGTTGAAGGAAGCAGCAACAGGTACAACACACAAATGAAAGTAAACATCCTCAGGCCTTTTGAAGGATGTTGGATTTCTGGCAAATTTAAAATATGGCTTTGGTCATATAAAGAGGAAACTCCAGCTTCCACAAATCTAGTGAAAAGAAAGCTATACAATGAGGGGCCAGGTGACATGAGCTGCATTTGGTTGTAATGTTATGAAATATTAAGGAATATGCAGTTATAGAGTCACAGAATGGTTTGGGTTGGAAGGAGCCTTGGCAGGTCTGCTAGTCCAGCTTCTTGCAGTGAACAGGGACATTCTTCAGCTCAATCAGGCTGCTCAGAGCCCCTTTCAGCCTGGCCTGGATATTTCCAGGGATGGAGTATCTTCTACCTAATTGTTCCAGTGTTTTGTCACTATCATCTTAAAAAAACTTACTCCTTATATCATATTGGAATCTGCCCTCCTTTAACTTAAAACCATTACCCCACATCCTATTGCTGTTGTCTTAGGCCCTGCTAGTAGAGTTTATGCTACTAATGGTGTTATTATGTTTGTGATTAATTTCACCATCTCCATACCAAGATCTTCTGAGCTGTAAATACAAACCTACAACTTCCAGCTGTTTCTTGTAAGTCAGAATACAGACATGGGGGAAGTTAAAAGTTTGGGGGTTTTTAAATGCCAGTGCTGTATATGTCCTAGTAAATGGTGTTTATAGTAATGGTGTTGCTAGTAAATGGTTTTCTTTTGGTGTTGTTCCTTTCAAAAGAGTTGAAAAAGGATGGAAGAACTTTTTGGTGCTGACAGCTGATAAACCAGTGAAAGGGAAAACAGCTGTATGTGAAAAATGGAAGATGGGAGAATACCACAAGAATTACCCAGTGTAGACAGTCAGACTTGTGTCTTTTAGGGAAACTTCTGAGCCTGCATGGACCTGCTAAGATTAAGAGAGAAAAAAAAATGAACAATACAAGAATGCAATTGTTAAATGAGGAAAAAACAGGGTTGGTTTTGTTGCTGTTTTTCCATTTTTTAATGGGATATGACCCAAGTGATATCTAAAGGGTCCTTCCAATCTAAATTATTCTGTAATTTTGTTTTGTCATTATAGGTCAAACACAGAAAATTCTTAATTTTCTATCAACAGTGAAAAATAGATGGTGTTCAGAAACTCAGATTTTTTTTTTTTCTGGCATAGATGTATTAATCCTACAGAATTTCCAGGTGGTTTGTAAACTGGTTCCAAGTGAAATGTGTCTGTGCTGAGGGCTATATACAGTTATGGGTGGTAACAGCAGATAGGGAGATGGTGAATTTCCAAACCTGGCTTTCTGAGAAAGCTGCAGACTGGTTGCTTAAATGGTTTCAGTGTGAGCCCCTCCATCACCAACTCAGAAAGCAAAAAAGTTTGTATGTCATTACTTGTTACCTAGAACTTTAAAAAAAGAAGCTTTGAAGGAAGAGCAGTAAGAGTGTATTGGAGATTGAAGAAGAGTGAGAGGATGGGTCTGGAATGTATGGAAGTTGTAATTTGGTTAAATTAGGAGAGCTTTTTAATGATTCTTAGAAATGCCTCACTGTAGCAGAGAGAGCAGCTGCATTTTGAAATCAAGTTAAATAATTTCCTTTTTTTTTTTTTTCCCAGTTCCTTAAAGGGGAATATATTTTAATACTAGTTGAGAGTGCTTCTAGTTTGAGGTGTAAAGAAAAGAAGTCTCTAGTTGCTTGTGAGTTTAATATAGAATTGCAAGAAGTTTAACTAGCAGGTGTCATGCTAGGTTCAAAGATTAGATTTTCTACCAAAAACCTAATTTCCTGTTGTGAAACTTGGTTTTCTTGCTGTCTTCTTGCTGGAGGATTGTACCTGTATTTCTCTCAGTGCAGTCCCTGGTCATATCTTAAAGGTTCTGTTTTCCTCAATCAAATATTTCACATTTTTTGAATTTAGACCCTCTTCCCATTGCAACAAATCTTTTCCTCCTTCTATTGGGATGCTGAGAATCAGGTGGATAAGCTGAATCTGCAGAGAATTTAGCAGATGGCAGTCTTGGTTATGATCTCTCACAGTGTCATCTGACTGCTTACATTCATAACTCTGCTGAATTAGTTTTATTTTCCTTTTTTTGTTGTTTTTTTTTTTGTTTCCAGTGGAAATTGAGAGATGGAAATGCTTCTAGCCTATAAACTACACAAGCCTCCCAGTACTTTTCGGTTCTTGTGAAATTAAGGAAAATCACAAAAATCATATTTAGTCCCTGTTGATTTACACGTTTCTAGCAGAGATGCAAAGGTACTGGTGGATTCTCTACTTATAAGGCTGGATTAACAGACCTCTATGTGGTGTCAAATGTAGCCCCACTCTCTGATGCAAATGCTGTTCTGTTCAGCTTTTCTAGACCCTATGTTATTCCCAATAAAATTAGTGAGTTATGGTTGTGAAGGATGCAGAGGTATTAAAATGATTGGATTCTTTCCATCAGTACAGGAGGGAACCATCCCTGTATCTGGGACTGTCAACCCAAAGTAGGGAACATCTATATAAGAATGATCTGTAGATTGTTTTCAAGAAACCTTGTCTTGGAATGTGATACACTTTTTCAGGTGATGAAGTCAATGGTTTTCTGTTAAAAAAAGTGTAATAAGCTCGGGCTGCCCGAAGAAGATTCTGTATGAAACTTGTGCCATGGAGTGAAGCCTGCCTGCTCAGACAGAGGGGGCCTGGGCTGCATCTGCCCAGCAGTAGCTGTCCTGATCACTCCTGGAAAATGGAAAAACAACAGAAGAACTTTGTTCTGTAGCAGTTCCTAATTCCTGTTTCCTGTAACATGTTTGTTGTGGGAGACCAAAGAGTTACAGGAACCTTGCTGGTGGCTGCTTATTGGCCTTAGATATGGGCAGAGGAGCTGCTGAGACTTCCATGGCTCATGCTGATGGTTTAAATGAGAAAGGAATAAATAAATGAGAAAGGAATTAAAGCAGGAGCCAGGTGTGGGGGAGCATGACGAGGGACAGGCATATACCTCTGCCACTTGGAATGCTGAGCTGGAAGGGACCAGCTTGGTGTGAGGTCCAGGCCACTGGTCAGCACTTGGACGCTCTCAGCAGCAGGACTGAGCATTCTGTTCCTCAGGGTCTCTTGTGGCAGAGTCACCTGGACCTTGATTGGTGTGTACCATGGAAGAGACAAGCTGGAATAGAAATGCCACATTCATCCTGCATCAGAAAACAAGACTGTTTTATTCAGATTATGTGATGCAGTGGTGTCTGTCAACTCTTGCTGCCAGCCCAACCTCTTCCCCTGTTACAAACCCAGTATGGATAAGGTGATGATAAATGGCATTTGGGTCAAGAGAAGTGTCTGTTAACATCCCACAGCAATGATTCCAGGCTGATGATTCTTCTTCCCATTTCACCTCTGCCATTACTGTCTCTGTCTGTGTGTGGTCAGCCTGCATCTGCAGTGGAACTGCAAGTGCCCTCTTGCCCCCACTTCTGCTTTATGAGGATTTTTATAGTTGACCTACTCAGGGATGCCTGACACGCTTTTGATCTTGCTCAGGAAAACAGTGTTTAACTTTTTCTCCCTTCTGCGTTTGAAAATTAAATTCAACCTTGTTTGGAAAGAAATGGCAGTGTTTAGGAGAAGTGTGAGAGGAATTAATCCAGAGAGACTGAGGCTCATATTCTTAGATGGTGATTTTTGAGATTTTGGCCTCAAGATAAAAGTTGCTTTTATTTATTTTAATGGAAAATTGTGGAGAGGAACTTATTTTCTTTTATATGTTTATATTTAGAGAACCAGTTAGCTGTGCTGTCACCTGGTAAGGATAGATCTAGGGAAAATGAAAAGGCAAAATCACTGATGGAGAGCTACAGAAATGGCAAGAAATGGACCAGGTAAAGGGGCTTTCATCTTGAAAATGGGAGTGGTTAGTTTGGTGACAAATGTTTCTTTCAGAGTAGAGTGGGTCAGCTGGGTAAGGAGGTGGTGGAAATGATACTTAGTTAAAAGGAAGAAGCTTCAGTATAAAACAGCTTGCTGAGGTCTGAAACGAGCAGTTGGTTCTGAGTCATCTTGAGGTCCCTCTGACCCCAATGTGAGCATGACATATACATCCCTCTGGTAAGTAATTATGTTGCTTTTCTGCTTAAAGTCTGTGTTTCTGGGGTTTATTTTGTTTCTGGAGAACTAGCTTCATAAGATGCTTGCCAAATCCAGAAGGATAGGAGTGATATGAAATAGAGCTGTAGAGTAGTCAGACGATGAGTCTGGATGTAAAGTATTGGCCAGCTCTGTACCCAGACAAATTCTTTCTGTGTAATGGTTGAAGAATGAATAAAATCCACCTCCTTTCCCCCCCCTCTTCCTGTCAGCTAAATACAAGTTGTCTTTTCACATTCACTTGTGCCTGACAACTCAGTTCTGTGTGTAACTAATAGGAAGTATGGACAGGTCATAGTTGCTACCTGCTTTAATACTCTTGGGTGATATAATCATGGGCAAAAATAATGCATTCTCTGACTGAAGGGGGAAAAAAAAGGGTTCTCTAACTCTCCTTAACTGTGACCTATATTGTGTGGGTGTGCAAATATGCTGTGGGAAGCTAAATGTAAATTACATACTGTTCCACTGAGCAGGCTTTTCTTGGTTCTCCTAATAATTGGTAGCATAGCCTACATATAAAATCCATGGTCAGTCTGCAGTATGCATTCAGTGGCATGCTATGCAATGCAATTACTATTTGCAATGCAAAATAATGTTTAAAAAACCAAAACAAGGTATTTTCTTTAGTAGCTGCAAACTCTGTCTCTCGCCCAGTCATCATAAATACTGTTTTGTGACAGAGCTTACAATTAATAACAAGAGTGGCTTCTGGCTCTAATTAATACAATAATGGTTGTGCTTTCTTTGGGTGTGGATTGAGGTTTAGTGGGGGAGGCCTCAAAGCAAGTCAGAAATGAGGATTAGAATTAGCTCAGCTGACCAACCCTGAGACCTTTACAGGACTCTTCCATAGCTCCATGTGGTTTTGCAGTATCTGGGAGTTTAAGGGATAGAAAGAGCTTCAGAAGAAATCTATGATATGCTTTTTAATTTCCATTCAGAAATGGAAATGGTGTTGCAAAGGCTGTGGTTGGATCTGCAGATGCTCTGAAATGTGGCAATGACGTGGCAGCCTGGGTTCATAGCTCCCACCCTTTCTGTGAGAGCTGCTGTGTGTGCCTGTCTGCCTGCTACACATTTAAATTCCAGGAGCTACCTTAGGAAGAGGACAGAATGTCAGATTTTTTGCCTTTAAAATTTATGAATTCCTATGCATCAGTTTCTTTGCGTTTTCAAAGTGTTTTGGCCAAAACAACGTAACATTAATCCACAAAGACTAAGTTTGGATAAAACAGCTGCGTTGTCATCATGTGGCCTTTCCTAAAGCTGTGATATTTTTCTTAATACCCTTGAGTTTTAGGTTTCCAGTTGAGATGCCTAGACTGCTTCTGCAGAGGCTGGTAACAGATCACTGCTCATAGTTCTTCTGATGTTTGGTGCCTCATTTTTCTCCCAGCTGTATGACCTTTATAGATCCAAATATCCAATTGTCCTCTCTGCACATGCTAATAGTTGAAATGTTGCTCAGGCTGTTAACACCCTGTACAAGGGCAGTGCACAGGGCAGGGAAGGAAGGATTGTTGCCTGCAGCTCTGGTTCCTGCTGCCTGCCCAGTCCAGAGCTGTATTGGCCCTTGGCTGCCAGCTTGTGGTGCAGAGGCACAGAGATACTATTATTCCCTGCCACCTTATGGTATTTCTGGTGTAATTGCCTTCTGATATATTCATTATTACCTCTCAATGTTCTTCAGCATTTTTAAAGACTTATTCTGTGTTTTCAGATTTCTATGCTTTCTTAACTTTGTGAGCACATTAGCTCAATCATTTTGCATAAAGTTATAAAATACTAGTCATAAACCTGTGCTGTATCTCTTTACTATTCTATATACTAGTGACTATTTGAATTATTTTGAAGTTACACAGAATTATTTTGTAAAGTATAAATACATTGACTTTAGAATCTTCTACATTTTCTTCATTCTTTTTAACATGTTTTTTTGTAAGTCAATGAAAATAATTTCAAAGATGCTGTAAGGAATAATGCTGTAATGTAATGCTGCTAAAAAACCAGGTAGATACTAAAAATAACTTGATACATATGGTGAATTTCCCTTAAGGGGAACAGAAGTATGCTATCTTACATCAGTTGAAGGGGTTTTACATATAGTAAACCAGACCTATGCAGGCAGTGATTGATGTATATTAAGCTCATAGATCTCCATAGAAAAAGGGCAGTATCTCATAACAAAGAAGTTTTATTTTTTGATGCCACTGTATAGGTTCAAAGGTAAGCTCTCTGTGTTTTTGTTTTCTGTTGTGCTTTGTCTGGCTGTGGGCCCTGTGCTCAGGGCTGAAAAACACAACACATGCTTGTGGAGGGTATGGCAGCTTCAGGGATTTTATACTTCAACATCCGTGGCAGCATTCCCATGTTGAAGACTAGTGGAAACAAACTGCTCTTTAGGCTGCAGATATCTTGAGGAACACATAGTTCTGCTTTCTTGGCTGGTTCTTGGGTAGTTTGCCATGAAAAATGTGTCATAGCTGTGTGATATAACACTGAGAAAACCACCAACACTGGCTAAGTCTGTTTGTAGGTGAAATTTAGTTTCTTATAAAGAAATGTAATGAGTACAAACCTATTTTGAAACCATTTCTTTAACGCCAAATGCACCAGGGGTGTGTTCATCACTTCTGGCTTTCTACTGCTGAGACATCTTCCACAGCTCTTGCCCTCCTTTTCATTCTGTCTCTCCTCCACAGGTCACTCCCCACCTGTTAATTCACTCCTCTTGGAACTCCAGTCCTGTGCCCAGGCTCACTGCTCCCCTTGGCTAGGCTGATGATGCTCCATGCCTGTTCCCTCCAGCTGCCACCCCTGTGTGCTTCTCCTGAGGTCCTTAGGATCTCAGGAGATCCTTGGGGGGTACTTCCAGGGGCTGGGGGGTATAAAAGGAAAAAATCTTGGAGAACAAAAGGCCTGGATAGTCAGAGTGTAAGCCTACCAAGGAAAGCCTGTTGTTTTCCTACCAGTTCTTATGCCTGGAAGCAGTGTAAGGTGCCACTGCTTCATGGCAGCATGTGAAATATTTTTGCCCTTTAGGTTGGTGTTTCTGTCAAGGTGCATTACACATCTCACCCGTGCTGAAGCAGATTTAAACGTAATGGTGCAACTTCCAAATGCAAGTTTCTCATTTAGAAGGACAAGTCTGAACAGAAATAAATGCCTGTATATATTGTGGGACCCTGAAAGTAATTCAAGCAGACCTCTCTGAAATTTTTCTTTTTAAGCAATCTCAGTATGCTGCAAAAATGAATTTCAAATCTTCAGTTGCCCACAGGTTACATCACAGAAAATCAATACTTTTTCTGCTAATGTCAAATTTTTCCATTAAAAGATAAATGGGGAAGTGTGAAGCTTCCAGTCTTCTCAGACTTCTGTGCACTTCCCAGACAGCTGGCTTTAATTTCTCTCTGTATTTTGTATGGTGTGTACTCAGTACTTGTCATTCTCGTTGCCAACCATTGCTTGTACTTACGAATTAAATAATCAAATAATGATGCAACTGTGGTGTCTTTTTAAAGCCTTTGTTCAATTTAAGGAGGTGATTGTCTTATTTGAGGAAATTAAGCTTTGTAGGAAATTGAAAATGATCCCTATCATGGCTTAGATTTTTGCTTACTCAGAAATCTGCTGGCTCGTGTTACCTTTGTAGTCGCTGGAATTTATCAGTTTCTAAGTACTGGTACTTTGGTGGGTTTGGTCTCCCATTTACTTTTTATAAATGAAAATATTGTAAGACAGAATAGACATTTTACAAATAATTTCAAAGGCTGAAACATAAATGAAAGGAAATGACTGTAGATGAAAGGAATGGACTGTAGATTTCAAGCTTCTACTGTAGACTTCTACTCTACATAGCCTTTTGTCTTCTGAGAGTCCGACTGGAGTGGTGAGGAAGGGGAGACAAATGCCCTAGACAGCTGTAGAGACTGAAAAAAAAAAAGGAAAGCAACCTTCCTAAGTTTTCCAAATTCACAAAGCCCTGCTGTGTAAGATAGATAGAACTTTCCTGTTTCAGGATGCTTGTTAAAAATCAGAGAAAATAAGAATGAATTTGAAATCTTCTTTCCAGAACACTGCAGTTTCCAACTGAATATCTACAGGGCTTTTCTCTGCTCCTTTTTAAGCTGACTTTTAGAATTTTTATAGTTGGGAAGCTGTCCCAAAACATATTTGTCAGGTGTTGTTGCTACTGCTCTGTAGCAGTAATGCAATTAACCTTACAAGTCCTTTCTACTTCCTTAGCGATTTTGCTTGGTAGTCTTTCAAGAATTATTTCACTGCTATTTTCTGGTGTTGATTAGTTTTGGAGCAGGTATTGCATGCAGCAGGGGAGTTTCTCTTCTGTGTAAATGGCTATGGGCATCTTGGCTGAGGATACTGACACATAGTTGGCTAAGTTCTGACTTACCAGCTATTGTGAAGGACTGAAGAACGCTGAAAAAATTAACTGAGTTACTTAAGAAAATTACTGTTGTCCTTACAGCTGGAATGATTTTTCCTCTCAAGGAAGAAAAAGAAATTGCAACAGAAACTGGAGTCAGTATTGAGATAAAATAAATGTGAAGAGTGACAAAATACTTTACAATGTTGGGGTGTGAAATTGTCCTGAAGTGCCTTGAAAAAAAGATGTGGCTAAGTTCAGTATCTTTGTTTGTTCTGTGGAAATACACATATTAATGAAAAGTTTCAATGGAAAAACACTGAGTCTCATTTTTGAGTAGAACTTGGGTGCTCCAGTTCAGTTTTCTGGTATAACTTTCTCAAGGTATATTTATTTATGATAATGACAGTATTATGACTGGTGATAAAAACATTTTGGGATAACATTTATATATAAATATATCACAGTATATTTTCACTGTGTAAATGGTAGATGACTCAGAATCAATGTTGTTTATTCTAATGAATTTACAAATATTGAGTTGCCCTTACCTGAGTTTGTAATTTGTGAATGGTAACAGGGAGCAGAGGGAGAAATTTCATCTCAGTTTCTATCTTTATGGTATCTTTTATGATTTTTAATATAGTACCATTTTATTGTTTGTACTTTTGGCATACATACACTTGTATGAAGTATAGTTTTCAGGACTGTTCTTATGCCTTGATGTTACTGCCAGATAATATTAGGAGGTTTTTCAGTAACTAAAAAATCAGTAGGCAACAGGAAGCTTAAAAAAGGAGATGCTGAACTTCAGACCATGAGTTGTATGGCATTAGAAGTTCAGAAAAACCTGAGGACTCGAATTGTGACTTCTGACATAAATTCTGAGGGCTGGAGCACATCTCCCGTGAAGACAGGCTAAGAGAGCTGAGGTTGTTCAGCCTGGAGAAGAGAAGCCTCCAGGGAGACTTTATAGCACCTGTCATTACCTAAAGGGAGTCTTTACAAGGGCGTGTTGACAGGACAAGGAGTAATGGTTTTAAACTGATAGAGGGTGGGTTACGATCAGATGTAAGGAAGAAATCCTTCACTGTGAGGGTGGTGAGGCAGTGGAAGAGGTTGTTCAGAGAAGCTGTGGCTGCCCCATCCCTGGCAGTGTTCAAGGCCAGGTTGGATGGGGCTCTTAGCAGCTTAATCAGGTCAAGCAGGAGGTATCCTTGCTCACGGCAGAGGGTTGGAACTGGATGATCTTTAAGGTCCCTTTCTACCCAAACCATTCTGTGATTCTACATTTAGGTACTCATTGCCAGCAAAACATGAGGTGAACCCTTCTATTCCTTTTACTGCTTTGGTGGGGGTGCTTACATCCTCTGTTTCATAAATGTGTCATTCTTGAAAAGAGAGAGGAGGATGCTTGCAGTTTGCTCACCAGTTTTATTCATGCAAGTTTATCAATAGAATCCTGCCCATATTTTACTGAGCTTGTTCTGGAAAATCCAAATTTGTCAGCATCTTACATGGGAATAAGAAACTCTGAGTGGGAACAGTACTCCCTGATTTGTCAAAGTCAGTGAGCAGAGGGAGGAGGAATACTTAATGAGCTCTGTTTGATTGGAGTGTGTGGCAGGCAGCACATCCTGTCGGCTGGGCCGGTTCCGCAGCTAGAATCTTGCGGTGGCCGCTAGCAGTGCAGCTGGAGGTGTGGATGGAATCCTGGCAGCTGAGGGAATCACGTTACACGAATGAAGTCAGATGTCATCATGAAAGGAAATTTTTAGTATCCCATCTTGAGCCTGAGTGTACACCCAGCAGGAGTAAATGCCCCCTCTTCAGGTTGAGAATCAGTCCTAATAGAATTGCAGGTGAAGGCTGAGCTGCTTCCTCCTGAGAAATCATGATGACAGTAATCAAAACAATCAGATTTATGTTCAGCTGCTTACTGCTGGAGGCCTTTTGTTATCTTTAACTCAATGTTAATTTAGGGCACCCTTTAGTCTAAGTAAAAGAGACCACAAATGCTTTTTCTCTTGACTCTATGTCTGTACAGAGTGTCTAGAGAGTGCTGTTCATTTTGGTGCTAGTGTATTTTATGAAACATCAGTCTGATATGAGAACAAAAGGGCTTTTAAAATAACTTGATAGTCTCCAATATGCATTTATTTATCTTGGACATCCTCCTGTATTCCTGCTTTTATGTATAGTATCAAGTCCTTAAAAAAATACTTGTTTTATTGGCAATCACCGTTGGGTGCACAAGTGCAGCCAGAGCCTGTGAGTCTCTAATAACTCTGCCCTGCAACTTGAAGGGTTCAAGCAGCATCCTCCTTGAGCCCTCCTGAGATAGATGAGGTGCTGTGTATGCAGCAAACTTCGAGGCCAGCACATAAATACTGTACAAGGAAAAATGTCTTTGAAACATCAGCTCATAATTGAAAACAGAATGCAAATAGAAAAGACCCACGAGAGTTACCATTTTTCTTTGTAACACTGAATTAGTGCAAGTTGTAACCCATCATTTGCTCACACAGCTCTTCAGAAAATTAACACACTTCCAAAAGTAGTAGTTGTTAGGACAAGTCTTTGATTTTCATGTTATTCTGAATACAGTCCACTAATGTCACACTTGTTTCATTAATGTTTCAGAGTGCATAATAATTTATAATAGAGAAATATGACTCCTCTTGTCTCTTCCTCCAGGCTTAAATAACAATGTTTTGTCATATCTATTTATATTGTGTATGTTAAAGTGTCATTTTGACATTGAAAATGCCTCTGAGTATGTTTTGTGAAAGTTTAAAGCCCCTGAGTGATAATGGCAGGACACTGTTGACCTTGTTGGCGTGTTAAGTGCAAATTGGCAGTGTTTTGGGATGCAGAACATCTTGGTAGTCAGTTGTCTGTGATGTGGGCCTCTCTGTTTTCTTGTTCAAGTGTTCTCAGTGATAAAATCTGCTTTCTCATGTTAGAGAGCTGGAGTGCTGTCCTTGGATAGGGGAATATGCCTGAAAATGTGACACACATGGAAGGAGCCACCCACTGTGGAAATAATGGAGGTTAAGGAAGTTATCTTGCCAAACGTGGTTGCAAGTGCATGCAAATCCAGCTAGACAAACACTGTATGAGAGCTTTCTGACCAGTTGTGGATAAATAAGTGCAAGATTTCTGCAGTTATGTCTCTTACTCTCTATAGTGGGAGCTATTCCCAGGCCTTGGCAACCTGGATGATCTGTGGGGGAAAAATAGTTAAGACAGCATCCTTCGAAAAATATAGCTAATGACTTTGCAAATATTTTTTTCCCCTTTTTTCCTCCCCTAGACATGAAAGATGAGCACAGGCTGGATGTGGGGCATCAAGTCTGCTGAGCCCATGGCAGTAACTCAGAGCAGGGAGCACGACAATCTGCCCTTAGCAAACCTTTCCCTCTGCTGTTGGACTGGGAAGTGTCACAGGGACCTCAGGATACCCATTTCTCCCACCCAGGCGCTTCCCAGACCTTAAATTTGGCACGTGGCTTATTATAGAGTGCTACAAAATTTCTGCAGGTTTGAAGAACTCAGTGAAGAGAGACATTGCATCCATCCAGTCATGTGGGCTGGAGGAACCGCAGCGTTACCAGCCAGACACCCCCGTGAAAAAACAGTAAACACAATTAAAAGAAAAATTGGGGTGGTTTTTCCATCCTTCTGCTAGAGCCTTAAAGGATAGGCTGGAAGTTGCTGTGTGGCTCCAGGGCCAAGAAAAACCAGAGAGGTTCAGGTGGAACTGTTCCTCCTGTGGGCCTCGCAGAAAATAGAGAGACAGTACAGGGAGCCACAGAAGAGGATTTTTGGCTCTGTTAGATTAGGAAGTGCAATTTATTGGTTTGTTATGCTCTGAAAAATGTTTCAGTTTTGTGGCTTTGTTACTGAATTTGGATTAAGTTTAACAAATATTTTTTGTAAAAGGAAAAATGGAGAAAATTTTGAAAAGTTGAAATTATCTGAATACATTTTCAGTGAAATGTTCATTTTGATATGTCTTGATGTTTAAATGTTTTTTTAACTTGAAATTTCTCCTTTCTTCTTCCTTTTGGTCTCTGAACTAAAAAAGAATCTGCTTTTCATGCTGCCAAAATAGGTTCTTTTTTAAGTTAAGGATTCGAGGTTTATGAAACATGTCAATAAACATGCCCAAGGAAAAACTTGCTTGTGCCAAAAATATAAGGCAGACTTTTCTAGTCAAGAAAAGTCATCCCAGCATATGGTGTGTTTCTTTTAAGATGCAAAATATTCATATACTGAGATGAACCCTCTGGAGGAACTTTGAGGCAGTAGCTCTTGCTCTTAAAGCTTCTGTCTTCATTTGTTTCAGCAGACATTTACTTTCTGAAGATTTTTCTTCCCGATTTCCAAAAGATGTTAATGGTGCCCTGCCAAACTGTTGTTGACAATCTGTTTCTTGTAGGATACTGTTACATATAAATAGCTTTTTTTTTAATGTTTAATTTTTCAAGCCAGGAGAAACATTCAGATTTGCTTGCAGCATGAGTCTAGAATAACATTGTCTCTGGCATAGTAGTTGTTGTAGTCTTGTGTGACAACTGTTGTACACATTATCTTACATGGCTGTGGCTGCAGCATGGATTGGGGTTGATGTGTGATGGACTTGTTATTGCACACAGGGCTGCCTGATGTGTTTTTTTCAGTGCCTCACTTGCTGTGGCAGCAGCCTGTGTTCACTGCCACCATGCTACTGTGACCTTCAGCCAGACCAGCAAAAAAATTCCATCTTGTTTGCTCAGCATCCCAAAAGACAATTAGGAATGGTTGCCTGAGCAACATAACATCCTTGTCCAGTGCCACAGGGATTGCTGTGGTGCCAGTTGGACTGTTCCCCCAGAAATGGCATGCTTCCATGCACAAAGCAATGGAGTAGAGAAGGAATGTTTTTGCTTCCCATTTGGTTTTTATCTTTGCTTGGACTCTTTTCTGCTGAAGTGGTAGAAAATCAGCAAAGGCACAGAGTAAACAGAGGAGTAGAGGGAAAAAAAAAGGCAACATGAACAAAGAAAGAAATCCTGTGGGGAAGAGAGGTGGGGATGCTCTGCATTTTGGATATAGGAAGAAAGCAATGAAAAAATCTGGCAGAAAAGGTTGTCAATGTGGAAGAAGCACTTAAACAGAATAAAACCGTTTAGAAAAGGAATGAGGCAGAAAACATGGGCAATGCTGGAGGAGCAGTATAAATGGGTAAAAATGGGAAATACCTTTTTTTAAGCATGTAGTAACTCTTACATTAAAACTGTATTGACTAATGAGATTTGTCTTTGCTGAAAAATCTGTATTTCAGATTTTGTTGGTTATTTTTTTGTTATTTGTTTGTTTGGTTTTTGTTAATTATAACGAAACCAACAGACTTATTGATGCTTTGATACTTGGGCATGTTTCCCTAAAACAAAACCTACCGAAGATCTCTTCTGGATGCAGGTTGCTTATCGATCTTGTGTGGTTAAGGCCCACTTGTATTTTGCAGCCAACAGCTCACAAGGGAGCAATATGGCTGGTATCACATCTGCCTGCCTTTTTTCTGCTCAGCTTGAATGAGGAGCTACCTATTTACAGCTAGGATAGCTGTGGGGAGGCCTTGGCACCCGTCCAGACAAAGGGCTCACAGTCACGTCTCTACATCACACAGAGATGCTGTAGCTACTTTCCTGCTGTTAACCCACCTAATTTTCCTTGTTTTATACACATATAGCCTGTGAATTTTTGGATGGCTGATGTACTGCATGAAGTATTTGTTCCATCTGTTCAGAGCATTTGAGCTTTATAATAAATTCAGAACAATTCAGAGGTTTAGAACTTGACTCTATTTTTTTTTTTTAGCCAGTAAAGAATTATATGAAGGTCTTTCAAAATAAGAGCTAAGCTGTGAGAAGAGAATAACACAACAAACTAAATAGGAAATAAGGAATATTGAAACAAGATGATTTTTAAGGTCCCTTCCAACTCAAACTGCCCTATAATTCTATGAAACATTTTCTTTCAGTGTTTTTCCTGAGCGGGGTGTATGTGTTTGAATTTGAACTATCTGAGGACTCCTTCAGAGCCAGTTTATTCTGCCACTTAGGTGCTAGCTTCAGTTTTTACAGAAAGATATTTCTTGTCCAGAAGTGTTTGTGTTCTCCTTTAACAGCTTTGCTTCTATGTAATTTCATTATGGATGATGTAATCTTTAAGGCTTTTATTTTTTTCCTCTCCAGTAGCGTGGTTTGATGGGATCAACAAAACCTGTTACATTGAGATGTGTTCTAATACAATAAAATCTCCTTTTTGCTGGTCACTGTAGCACTCAGTTCTATCAGCAGCTTTTAATGTAGCTGCTACTGTGAGCAGTCATAGTGACAAAGGACCTGTGCACGTGGAATTGGGTTAAGAGATCAGAGTTCATTGGCTTATATGTTACAGAGCTCCAATGCCAGCTACAGCAAAGCTCATCTTCCTTCTTTAAACAGCTTAAAATTGCCATGAATTTACTTTCTACTTTCATGGCATCCACTTCTGTTCACGTCCTTGTCACAGTCTCACCAACATCTCCTTATGTGATGTTCTGAAGGAAAGGTGAAGTTCTGGTTGCCCCATCAGCTTCTCACACAAACATCAGTTACCAAAGTAACAGAAAAAGACAAACCCGCTCCAGAAAATTACCAGTACGGGTTTCCCTCTCCTGAGTCTTGAAATTAAGTTTTTAGAACATCCCTCTTAAAAGGAGCTGTCTTTTTCTATTAGAGAATCTGCACTTGGTTAGGCTTCCTTTTTTGCCTTGTAAAGCTTGTTTGTAAAGCTTGAAGCAATTGCAGTGACTAGGCATATAAAATAGACACCCTGCTGTAGGAATTGGAGCGGGGCTCTTGTAAGACCTTTGAGTCTGCCATTGAGAATTGTTGTTTATTTAAGTTTCAAGTCTAAATCAAAGCTAAATGCAGATTTAGGAGGTTAATTTTAGGATCAATCTAGTTTAAAGGAAAAAAAATTAGTCATGTCCAAGATAAAACTAATTAAAATGAAAAGATTATGTTTGGGTATGCTGTCCTCAGGAAAAAGCATCTCTGTTTATATAAATAGAGATTTTTATTTATTTATTTGGATGAAGAACAGTACATTTTTAAAGTGTAGTTACAGATAAAATTCTTCATATCTTTGTATAAATGTTATAAATAATAAGCAGAGAGACATAGGGTATTTTCCCTAATATTTAGGGAATAGAATAAAATTTACTGAACTGTTTTGTTTTTTTTTCTTCCTACCTTGGCATAAAAATGAAAATGTCATGAGCACATAAAAATTCATAAATTTTTGCCTCTTGACTAAAAATATAAATAAGAATAATATTAATAAGAAAAGGGTTTATTTACTCTTTAATACAAAAATTGGTTACTTTGTACTTTGCAAAGGTGTCTATTTTGTGAGTTGTTCAGTAAATTCTAAGTCCTGTACCTAGAATTTCTGGTATTTAAACAATGCATTCATGAAAATCTCCTTTTGAAAAATAGAATGATGATTCCATAATTGTAGAACTCTTTTTTTTCCTCCTTCTTCCATTATCTCCTCTACATGCAGCCTGTGTAATCTTCCTTTTTATTCCTCCAATCCCATATTTCCCAGGAGATGTCTACGTATTATTATTTTTATTAGATTAAAACAGAATTACTGATACATTTTCTATATGTCTGCTATTAATGTGATTGGGAAGGGACTCTATGGGCTGCTTTATTCATGTATTTGTGTGTGTCCCTGTGGTGGAGTATCTTGTCATATGCAAGTCAAGTGGATGGGTGAGTCAGTGCGATGTTAAAGTCAGATTACAGTCAGCCTCTGCCATCTTACTCAGCTCTTTGGTGGCATGTGGTCACTGGGAATGAGTCATCCCTCTCAGCTTCACTGATAAACTCCTGTTGTTTCTGAAAAGTTAGTTACTGTGGCAGATGCGGTACAGACACAGAACAAATTAGGAGGCAGTATTTGCCAGGATGAATGCCATAATTGAAAGGTGCTAACTCAGCTCCGGCTGCAGAGCTTTTGTGTGCAGTGCAGTTCAAGATACACTTCTGGGACTGACACTTAAATCTGCCTTTTAATCACTATATAATCAGTTTTTATATTTGAAATTAGTCAAGTAACACATCATTTTTTTTTCAGGCAACTCTCAGAGCAGAACTGCACTTTTGTGTGCATTAGGGAATTTTTGAGACTAGGAAGAGGTGATGGATGTCTTGCTCGGTCTGCTACATGAGACAGCAGAAAAACCTCCACTTAAAATTCCTGCAACAATCTAATTGATCTGCACTGTATCATCTGCAATAATTCTGCTCTTTGCTTAATTCCATTTAGAACCATAACAGGACAGAAAGAGAAAAAACTGTTGCAAATGTGGAATACATAAAATTTTCTTAAGAAAGGATGTTCTTTGGTGGTTTTACTTTCAAGCCTAAATAGCTGGAAGAGAGATTTGATGCGTGAAACAGAGAGCAGACAACAAGCTCTAAGTGATGTCTAGGTGTTGGAAAGACAAATTACTTGTTGGTAGAACTGCCTTGTTAAGGTTTAGGGCTTGACATGCTTCAGTGATCTCAGAGGGTTACCAAAGCTTGGGAAGAAGGGTAGTGGACACAAAGAATGCAGAATTTACAAGCCACGAGGACATTTGGCAGAACTTTCAAGATAAGTAAGAAACTAATGAAGCAAACTCAGCAACTGTGCTGAATCAGCTCTGGCTGGGTGAGAGGTGTTTCCAGCAGGGGAAGATCAGGACCACTGACTCACAATAACCAACCCAAAAAACCACCGACTCCAAAGAAGTCAAAGAGTGAGCATGTGGGCTGTTCAGCATAAGAAGTGAGAGAACCAGTAACCATTTGAAGGTAGAATACTGATTAATAAGAGACCTATGTAACTTGTAGTCAACAAATACTAATTCATTTGTTTGCTAAAATGTATAAATTTCAAAAAGTTTTGATAGGTGGTGTGCTTGATTTGTGGAATACCACTGAGCACCCAGGCACGCCAAATCTGTCTCTCTCAAGTGTGTCATTATTGGCTAGTTGTGCACTGGGTAATGAGACTGAATTTTGTGGACAACAAAGCTACCCAAGTGATTGAATCACATCATATGCAATTCTGCAGTGGGCAATGATTCCTGAACATCTGTAAAAATACCTGCTGTGGCCAGAAGTCAGCAATATGCCCAACATCATAAATCCTATTGTATCAAAATCCCAGAGATAAAAGCATGGGTTATGCTACCAAGAAAGCAAGCCTATCACCACTGTCTTGAGGTACCTGGAGGCATATGCCCCAGCAAGGAGTTCATACCCACATATCACTCCATTCTCCTTTCCTTTCTTTCTGAATTCCAAATGACAATGACTGAATAATGCTATGCAGCTGATCAGTGAATATGAGCATGCAAAGAGCTTTTGAGAAACAGTAATTTGATTATTTGTACTGAGAAAAAAAACGGTTTTTATGATATTTAGAATACTCAGTTTTCCATTCTGGTCCTTGAGTAATTTTAACTAAAATGCTTTTGTGAAAAAGTAACAATACAGCAATTGGCTCATAATTCTGAGATTTGTTTCTTCTTAAATGAATTTTGTGTGGCAAGTGTGAAGGTGCTCTTTCAGTGATTTGTATTTTGCCTTAGCCTGGAGCTGTTGCACCCTTAACCTCCCATGTGGCTTCAAAGACTCGTTTTGTAGCATTGCAGATGTAAAGATGATGTATTTGTTCATTATGTGCTCTATTTGTCCTGGCTCAAATAGTGGCTTTTCTGGTTCACGGAACGCAATGCTAGCAGCATCTGCGGCTTTGTAGCAGTTTTGCAGCAGCTTCAATCTTCATAAGTGTGTCAGATTCTTCCAATGAAAAAGTACTTCACAGCACTCTTTTCTCCTTGGTGGGTTTGCTTTAGATGTGATGTGTTCCTTAGGCACCAGTCTGGATTTTTGTGTGATAGATGACGGTGAGGATTTCTGTCTTTTCCATGTATCTTTTGGAGTAAGAAATGAGACCCATTAAATTACAGTGTTGATTTGAATGAGCCTCACTGGTAACAAGTGTAAATCCTTGAACTGGCTGTACTAATACATGGACTCTTTTTTTTAGTTGCAATTTTCCAAGGTGAGCTTGTACACCAAGACATATTAGAGTTGTCTTTCTCTGAAGAAAGCATCTAGGATTCCTCTCTGCTTCTTTGTCTGATGTGTGAAATACGCTACTTAGCTAATCAATCTAAACTTCTGTGATGACAGTTGTCATGTGTAGAAATAGTATTTATATAGTAATTGTCTGGTGATGCCTGTAGGTGGTCAGGAAGTGCTGGCATTTCTGATGGTGCTGGTTTATTCCTGGAGAGCAGCCTCATTCCTATAGCTCCCTGCATATTGCAACCTTCATCTGTAGTTCAGAAAGACGTGTGTGGTGCTGTTTTTCCCTTTTTCTGAAGTTTTGTCAACACTTCAGTTTTAAAGCATTTATTAAATCATCTCAGTTGGGATGCAGTTTTTCATATTACAGAATTAAAATCTGTATGTTAGAGCTGAAGTGTTTCTGTAATAATCGGCTTTTGTGGCCTTTCAGCCCACCAGATGGGCAAATAGTAAAAGCCTAAAGCATTTCAGGATAAATATTCAAATTAGAATAGTTAGTGTCACTGTGACTAAAACTCTTAATTTTTCTGTCTGTCTGTGGAGTTTAGGACACTGCAGAATATCCCTGGTATCTGCAGTGTGGAGCACAGGCAGTGAGTCATAAATGCTCTTCTATCTTAACTGTCTTCAGGAGGGAGGATAATGGAAGTGTGGTGTTCCTAAGTTCTGGCTTCCTCCCAGGGGCTTTCAGGCAGAGCAGAGTGGCAGCAGACACAGTGCCTTTTGTGATGGGAAAGCTTTTACTGATTGTATGGGTCACACCAGCACCTTTTTTAATGTGGTAGACCACTCACTGGTGTTAGTGAAGAGTGAGATTTGGTTGCTCTCAGTTTGCTTTTAAGATGTGACTAAGTGGGCTCTGACCATTCCCAAATTTTAAATTACTGGTCCTGTATTTGACAAGGGTGTGTCAGCTTTGCCATATAGGAAATTACTAAGATTCCTTTTATAAATGAAATGATGAATCCTGGGTTTATGCTGATATGGAAGCATGCTAAACCAAACAAAGATAGGAACTTTTATAAAAACATCCCACATTCCGGTTTCTACCTCTTATTTCTCTTTTCTTTCCAAGCATAAAAAAATATTATAAAAGCTTTTTTTTTTTT
>VXAC01004813.1:396893-494940 GCA_013399225.1 Rhipidura dahli
TTTTATCTGGCATGATATTGTATCATTTTTTCCAAATGCTAGGTAAGGGCTGTTTGGATATTTGCAGATGCACAAACCACTACCCTTATTGTATTGTAAAACCAGCTCAAAAGAGAGCTAGTTCAACCATCTTACACTATTAACATACCATTAAATAGATACAGGCCTGTAGGGACAATACTGCAATACGTAGGTGTTGTTTCTGTCCTAGTTTTTAGTTGTAGAATGTCACTTTGATTTTACATCTTAATATGTTCCCATGCTTAGTAATCCACAGGGAGAAATGCAATTGCATGCGATTTTTGTTTCTCTTGGAGTAGTTGTTAATCTCCTGAGGTGTGGTTTGGTTTTGGTGGTGGCTTTTCATTTTAGGGGAACTGTGAGTTAATTACTCAGTTGCTGTGAACTGTATGAAGATGATGAGTATTGTTCTGATGACAAATTCCTCTGCTCTTCACTTCCTAATGTGCTGCTTTGAGCTCCCTCATTTCACTGAACCCCTTCTACTGGAAGTGGCCATTTCACTTTAGAGTTTCCAAGCACTTGGAAAGAAAGGAGACCAGTCTCCTTGATGGTCAGTGACAGGCATTTCACTTACCACTTCTCTTGTCAGGATGCTCAAGCAGGTCAGTGTGATGGCTAAATGGAGATGGTGCTGTACAATGTACACAGCAGTTAGATCAAGGAGAGTTGAACTGGCAGTTGTGGACTACCTAGAAGATTCTCTCTGTAGCTTCTCCATAGTAAAGAATAATAGATTTATTTTCAAATTTGTGAATACTCTTTATTATTGGGTACTGCATTCAGGACAGCATAGGGAATTAGAGTTTTTATTACAATTATTTTTGTCTTGCATTATTTTCGGCTTCAGAATTGTAGAGAGAGACACATCCAGGCAACTGATCTATATTGGAACTTCTTTTTGTGGCAGACTTTCACATGACATTAGTTGAGGTGACATTTTCCTTTTGATTTCTAAATAAAAATCCTATTCCAATGTTGTGTAGAAAAAGTAGGAGTATTTTAGCTGGTGATTTAGAACATCCAATACCAGCAGTTCGGTTTTCACCCCTTTATTTTATGCAGTAAAACCATGATTAGAGGTTTTAAAGGCAATTGCAGTAACTTATGTCTCTCTGGAACAGGTAGTGCATCTATATTTGGAAGAATCTTTAAGAAAGTGGTATTTCAAGTCTCTGGCTCTATTCCATTTGATTGAATGTACCATTATTGGAATTTTTCATCATAATTTAAGTGATGAGTCATTTCTGGTTAGACAAAGAGCAAATCAATCTATAACGAAACCCAAGATTTGAAATGAGAATGACAGTCACAACAGAATAAATAAAAGGAAATGTTGGAGACCTGGATATGAAATTCTGTAGCATTTCCATTTAGTATGCTTTTATTTGTCTGGTGAATGAAGTAATAAAGAAAATCCATCTCCAATTAATGAAAGTTACTGTCAATAGAATGAATGATTTAGTTAATTATTCTTGAAATAGTTCTTCTTGTGTAACCAACAGTAGTTGACTTAATGAAGTACAATATATGATAGGCTTCTTTTTAGTGCTAAATTCTTTGAACTGTTAACTTTCTGTTTATTTCCCTTGGGATAGTGAGGTGATGTTTGCCACAGAAATATCTAAAGGTGGTGGTAGGGGAAGAAGAAAGAAGGCAGCAGAAATTGAGTGACAGCCCTTTTGCCCAGATGCATAGACCATACAAAAGCAAAGCCCTTAGAGTTTCTTTGATGTAGAAGTCACAGAAAAAGGCCATGTTACTTGTCCTTTATCCTGTTGTGAGAATTTACAGAGCAGCTCATCAGCATCAGTGCCATTGTCCTTTTTGTGCAAGGTAGAGTTACATTCTACATTCCCTGTTATTGGTCTTGCCAGCAGCCACAAGCCATTCAAAAATCAGTGATTTTTTTTTTGTTTGAAAAGGGACTACTGAAGTACCAGTACCACTTTGGTGAAGCCCTCAGAGCAACAGAAGATGGAAGAGGAGAAAGTAGGATATTTGTGATGGATAAGCTTACGTAGTTTCCTAAAGGACTTAAGAAAACTTGGAAATATTTAATAAAATGAAACAATATTAGACTTCTACATATATACTAGGTGCTTGCTTTTTCTGAATGTTTTAAAGTCAAGGGAGTTAGCTGAATATTTGCTATATATACACACAGTAAAATGAAAATTGGGAATATTTTACTTGATGTTTCTCTCACTTGTGCTTTCTTATGCAACTTCCCCATTTAGAGGATAGGCTGGGATAATCATTATATTTGTCTGAATCAAATTTCAAGGAAAATGTGTAAATAGTTTATAATTCATCCTTCTCTTACTATCTTCTGTGCTATATCATGCTGCAGTTGTGAATACTGCACTTTTAATCTTACGTTAAAGTTGCTGGATAATCCTTTTATTGGATTTTGTCTCCCTTCCAGCTGAAGGCATCGTTACCTCATCTCAGAAGGACCAAAAATAAAAAAGAACCAACAAGCGTTCTCTCTAGGAGCTTTTATTTCTATTTGCTGCTGCTTTATGTTTTAGGTGCTTTCTCCTCAGTGTAGGAAGGAGATGACTGTGTTAGAAGTAGCATCTCAAGAACACGATCTGTCCTACCAGCACTTCATCATTCAGTTTTGCTACACTAAAACTAGAGGAGGCCTCAACACAATGTTGATTCTATGGGTTTTTCTAGCTTTGATCATAATTGCCTTTCCTCGAGTGTTTACCATCCTTGATAGTGCTGGATTCAAATTTCTGTACATGTTGGAAAGTTTTCTCTCCCAAAATGTTTATGACCCTTGAAAACTTACCTCAGATTCCTTTTCCTACAGCAGTTGATTACCATGCTCATGCTCTTGTATAGCTCCTGTAACTCTCTACCTTCTTGCTATGCCATGTCTTTGTACTTTTAAGTTCTCTTTGGCTAAGGGGTGTGATTAAAGAAGCTGACACCACTAGCAGGTAAATTGAGTATTGCTGTGGTCTCTGTGACATCCTCAGCCTTTGATTTTTTTGGCATGTGGATTAACAGAGTGCATGGCAAATATTGTGGTGTTGGCACTCGGCTACCATGGGTTTCTGAGGGTAACTACTGCAGACTGAAACAGCTTGTACAAGCAAAAACCAACAACATATGATTACTTTGTTAATTAATATAAAAGCTCTTTAGTTTTCTATGCCTTCCATTTTGGATTCATTATGATGAGTTAGAAGTGATCATTATGAATAATGAAACAGGATTTTTATTTAAAACTCTGTGTGAAAATATGGCCTGGAAAAGCAGGCTTATCCTCTTTATAAATATGGGTTTGGGAGTTAGCTCCTGCTGTGCTGTTCTTTGGAGGCAGAACTCGACTTAACACCTTGTGCCACAAACAGCATTTTAAACAGGGCAGCATTTTATTGTGGAGTGTGAGAAGAAACAAGTTTTTTGCAGATCACATTGACAAACACAATCTGTTAATGGTTTGCTTCTGTAAAGCAAAACACTTAAAAAGCAGGCAAAAATAGTTCTAAAAAGACCTAAACAGGCCACAGCAAAGCCATATCCAGCTATAATTTATCAAACGCTGACAAAATCTTTTTCACTTCAGCACTGCCCTGTGGAGAACTCTGTTGTACATCCTGTTTTTGCATCTCTGTGCTGCAGCAGGCAGACTGTATTTATAAACAGTCAATTAGAACTATCATCTCTAATCTCTGGAATATATTATGTCAGGGAAATACCCATCTGAAATTTCATACAGTTATTCTAGAAAACTTGCAGGTACAAGGGATCTATATACAGTTAATATTCCACAAATCTTCTCCCTACTCCTTCAAAATGAAACTGTTAATTTGTAGATGCCAGTTTTGAGTTAGAAGGTTCCCACAAAGGCCTTTCCAGTCAAGGATAAATAATCTCAGAGATGTTTGGATTTATCCATCAGTTTTATTCTTGGAATGTACTAGCTGCACAGATTTTTAATCTTTAATTGGTCATGCTTAGGAGACATCTTTTTTTCCATTGAGGCCTATGATATATATTAATGTAACTATTGAATTATAAGCAATAGCTGCTGTAGCACAACATATATATCTGTGTTGGTTTAGCTGTCATATGTATAGCTTTTCAGTGCAAACGAGATAGGTAGTGGAGAGTAAATGGAACAACTGTGCTGGGCAGTATTCCAGAAAGCAAAGGATGAATGTGGGGTGCAATACTCTTGCATCATCAGCTGTGAAGCTCTAGAGGAAGATTGAGGCAGAGGTACCAGAGGAAAGGCGAGGTATGTGTGATGCAGAACCTCTTTGTGCACTTGCTAGTGGGATTTTATTGCAGCAGTGGAAGCACCAATTCCCGTGACTTACATAATTTTGAAACCCATTTTCTGTGGGTGGTGGATAAACACACAGGAGGACATTCTTTTAATGACATTTTCAGCAGTTGCTGTACGGTAATAGAAAATTACATGTTTCTGTTTGTTTTGGTTTGTTTGTTTTGGGTTTTTTCCCTATTCTCTATTAACAAAAACTGAAAATGCTTAACATTGTTTCTAGGAAGCCGCTCCCTTGCATGGTCCCATTAATACTTTTTGATTGTAAAAGCTTCTGATGGATTGCTACAAACTTGAGAACAGCTGCAACCATATTCTATTAGATTTTTTTTTTTTTAAGACAGAATGCTGCAACCTGCCTGGCTTTGTGCTGAGAGTGCTTGGCACTTGCATAGCCATGTCTTTGGATGTTGTTGGACAACAACATCCCTGTATGTACAGTGCAGCAAACATTTCATCTAAATGATTTGAGACAGTTGGTGCATGCTAATTCAATAATTTTCTTTGGTGCTTTATCAACTGCTTAAAAATTTTAAACCTCTGAAATACTTTTCAGTGCTATGTTTTCACTACAAACCCATCACAAAAGAAGCAGAAGTTCTTGTCTTGAGCAAACTGCCCCAAATCTCAGGAATTACTCAGGAAGGCTGAAATACTGCAAAGTCATACTGACTTCACTGCATCAGTTACAGTTGGTTTGCAGTTGCTCTCTAAGTGCAGAGGTCTAATTTATAGTTCTTTGCTTACTAAATTTAGATTGGACAGAATTAGAATTTAGTATTACTGGTCTGTTCAGAGAGGTGAATGTTGCATACTTTCATTGTAACTTATATGATGCTATGCAGAGAACAGAGGTGCAGCATTGCCATCTGATGCAGGGACACTGTAAGCAAGTGAGGGTGTGGCAGTCCCTGCTAACATTAATCCTCCAGTCCCTCTGGGATTTGGACACTTTGAGTGGAGCAAACTCTGAGTCTCTGCTTTCCTAGGTGGAAAACAATTGTGCTTTGGTTAGATTTAATGGAGTTAAAAGTACACAGGAACCATTTTGCTGGTTTTTCTGGTTTCTATTTCAGGTCTGATAAAATGATACAGTAATAAGAGATTGATAGAAAATTGTTCTATGGGCTATATATAGCAGAAGAGCATAGGGGAATTTACACAGAGAGGTGAAACAATACCAACATTTCTGCCATATCTGGGACTGATGGTGTCAGTCAGGTCATGAGGAGGGTGGGAGAGTCCCCTCTGTTCAAGGCAGTGTGATTGTTTGAGGAAACCACTTTCATTGAAATGCTAATTTGTTTGTGTGGTCTTCTGGAGAGTTACTGTACAGGAGAAGACAACTGAAGACAAGAAAATGAATATTTCATTTCAACTTTTTAATGAAATATTCCAAAATTTATAAAGTATTTTAGTACTTTTCTGTTTTTTTCTTTTCTGTAAGAAGTGTGTATATAAAAATTGCATCATGAGAAATTAGTCATAATCCATGTTATAAGTCACAATTTCTATAATTTATAATATATACTTATAACTAACTATCCCCTGCTATTACCATTTTGTTGATTAAGAGATGATAGTACTTCCATGGCAGCAGTCCAAAACAATCATACTTTGAATAATCACAGTAGCAGGAGGCAAAACCAGTTCCAGCTATTTTTTCCTCTCTCTCTTTTTTTTTTTGTTCTCTTCAAACTTATTCCTGCACTGTTCACCTTTCCATGAGCTGAAAAGGCAACGGATTTAGGTTACCTGCATTGTAGTTTAGTTACTCTTGGTCAATCTCATGTTAGCTTACCTCCATGAAAGATTACATTTTTTCTGAGGCAGTAAAAACCCCACTGGGTTCATTGATTTATTTTGTGAACTTTTAGACCTCCCCATTCATAGGAACATCAGCTGCCTTCTAAAACAGGAAGCACAGAGCATTTGAACAGTCAAGACTTTCTGTTATGTCACTGATGTTCATAAGCATCAGAGGACAAGATGTTATTTTAGATGACCTGAGGTTTTCGGTTATTTTTAATTCAGACAGACCTTAAATCTAAATTCATCCCTGCCTGATCTTTCTTTCAACTGAATGCATAAGAGCAAGAAACCTTACATTTCCCTTGTGAATTAAGCAATTCTCACTATTCATGAGAAGCCATCACTGGTACTTGTGATTCACCCTGTCCAGCCGAGCAGCATGGAAATGGTCAGGCGTGCAGAAGAGCCTCTTTCAGCAGTCCTGGTTAACATCATCAGTTTCCTGCACCAGAGCAGTAATTCTGTCCACTGGTAGATTTTGCATCCCTCTCTTGCAGTGCCCTGTGACTGTAGCTGAGTCACTGCCTTTGGCCAGATGCTGGGTTTGCCTCTTGGCTGTTCCTTTGAGCTGCGGCGTTTGCTGCTCACTGTGACGCTCGTGCTGCTTTCACCACTGAGCCTTGCTTTTGGCTGCTCACATTTGGTTAGCAGCTGACCAACTCTGGGCCCTTGTGCTTGCTCAGGAAAAGAAGGAAACAATTTTTTTTTTATTCCCCAATACTCTTCATTTTCTTTTTCACCTTAAAATAAACTTTGGTTTTTCACCTTCCAATTTCTGCAACGTGTGTCAGAGCTTGCTGCAGGTTTTGCAGTTAGTCTACCTCACTGATACTCTAAGTTCTCTAAAAAGCACTTCCCTAATGAAGTTTACTGTTCTATAAATGTAAAATATGAAGTTGTGGCATTCACAGATAGAAGAGTAATTAATTATTTTATGTGTGGTAACATTTTTTTTAAAGTGTTAAATTCACCTTGTATAATCAAAGCGCTTTAAAGAACTGTATTTCATTCATACCAATGAAGGTAGAATGAAAAATATGTAACTGCCTGGTAAATATGGCATGATTTGAAAAGTTGTTATGTTGGGTTAACGAACTGCTAAATCAAAGTTTCAAAAATTTGGAACTGAATATGAGATGTTATATGTGAATGGTGTTTTTAATTAAGAATGTGTTCAAAATTTTGATAAATATGCCAGGTTACTCATGTATGTTGATATCATTAGGTAATAGCTATTTGCTGGCAACAGTAGCAAATTAGATGCAATCCTGAAACATGTTCTGTCAAAAACTGAATTTGTTTTTAACTAGTGAAACTGAAGAAATATTCTGAGTCTCTTCAAAGTCATAGTGAAATTAGGCAATTTGGAATTTTTTCTTGGGATCAGTTTGGGAATTTTGCATTTGGACACAAAAGAAAATTATTAGTTCCCAGTAAATATTCTGATAAAGCAAAATGACAGAGTGTTGTAAAGAATTGGCTGGCATTTGTAATTTAGAGCTTGAATGGAACTGTTATGTAGGAGCATTCATGAGGACTTTGAGAGAATTCATTGCAACCTGTAAACTCTGTATCCTCTGCAGCTGACCTGACTCTGTGCTAAAATTATACTCCTTAAAATGCTTCTGTTAAGTACAGCTGAAAGGCCCCGAGTAAGTGCTGATGTTGCTGGCATAACTTTACGCCTTTTGATACCAACTATTTTGCAGTGAAAATTACAAATATTTTGTGATAAAATGATAGTGTCCCACAGGTTTAGTAGTGCTCAAATAAGACATCTTTTGCTTGCTGTTATGTCATTGATTTTTTTGTTTAGATCAAGCTGAAGAAAAACTTCCTCATATCTCAGCTCTAGAGAGGGAAAGATTAGTTTATTCCAAAGTGTCAGGGTGCAGACAGATGGTCTTTAAATGCTAATTTTAGGTTTTCTTTGTTTATTCTTTTTTCTTAGGTATATAATCTGCAGTCATGGTCTCTCCCATGAAGAACAGATTTTTGCAAATACAGAATGTTTTAAATAATTTCTAAAGAATTTCTTGCTGTGAGCTGAGCTTCTAGGCTGTGCTCTGTGACACAAAAAAGTGGGGCATTTATAGAGCTTGGGTTAGAAAAGGAAAGATAAATTCAAAGGATCATGATTTTGTGCAATTTATGAGAGGGCATGAACAAAGAAAGAGGAAAAGGGACCTGACACGGTCATGAAATGTAAAGGAATAACTGGGTCGGTAGGGAGGAAGTCTGTGCTTCTTGATTGCAGGACGAGGGAGAGGAAGAATGAAAAATACTGAAGTGGGTTGAACTTTGATGGGAATGGGTCTGCAGAACACAGACTAATTGTGAGAATCTGGGGTGATGCAAGAGAAGAACATTGGGGGGAAAAAGAATTTGTAGTAAAAAATTAAGATGTTAATAATATATAGCAGCATGTTAGGGATTTGTGTTTCTACTGCTCTGTTATCCCTACAAATCTTTTGTGCTGGTTATCACAGGTTATTTATATGGCACTTGGGGGATGGAAATGGTCTTAAGCACCAAATATCTCACAAGCAGCTATCGAGGCTGGCAGGAGTGAATGTTGATCATTAGCACAGAATAGCCCTCATCTCCACCCTGTGTAAAATTAGCCTGTTCCTCAGTTGATTGACTGAGCTTTATACAGCCTGCGTAGCTCCATCTGAGTTTCCCAGTCTTATTCTTGGCTGCTGTTGTACATATTGTGGTTTATTATGTGTCAAGTAGAGGAAAACTAACTTCATGTCTTGCAAGTGATGCTAATCCTTGCTAATCCTAAGCAGGTCGTGCAATAATGATCATCACTTACTGAAGTGTCAAAAGGCAAGTTGTTTCTAGACAGATTAAACAGGGTTTTCAGCTGGGCATTACAAACCTTGGTGCTTTCTAGAAGGCACCAAAAGGTACTAAATGTATGTGTCCTGTCCCAAATGATGTGGAGTGTAAGTAGAGCAATGCTCAAAGGGAAAAGCAGCGTTTTGTGTTAGGAGGGAAGGATGGTTGTTTGGCAGTTGGATGTTTGCTAATTCATGGATGCGTAACTTAATCGTGGCCAAATATGTCTGATAAGTCTGATCTGACTTAATAAATGCCTAGTGACATATGAGGATAAAATTGGAAAACCTTAAGTGGAAAGATTATTGGGGTGCACCAGAGGTAGAATTAAGGAAAAAAAATATTCCTTTTATTTTATCTCTCTTTTTCTGTGTTGATTTGGTTTTCTTCTTGGTTGGTTGGCTTCAGTCGTGGAAAGGGAGAGGCTGCATTACAGTCTAACCTGAACTCTTGCCATGGAATGGGTCATTAGGCTGCCGAGAATGAATTTCTTCTTCCAACTCAGCAGTGATGACTGGGCTTTGGAATATATAAAAAAAACCCCCACACCTTGAAAATTCCAGTCTGAATCTGAAAATGTCTTCTCATACCTCTACACAAATACCCATTGTAAGCTTCAGTGTATTTTATCAGCATTAATTATCTTCACCATTATAAATCTGTGCTTTCTTTCTAAACTGCATGCATTTATCTCTCTTTTCTTTCCAATTAGATTTTTTTATACCTTTGAGAAGAATTCTAACAATAAATTCCTTCCCCCCATATAGTGGGCCATAGATTGTCATCCTGTGACACTTCAATCTTCTATTTGACAAACTAAATAGATTGACCTCTATAAATCTTTTATTAGTAGTGATGTTTTTCAATCTTGTTGTCATGCTTATGGTTCTCTCTTGAACACATTTGTGAATGTCTTTGAACTGCTGACAGCAGACCTGGACACATTGATTTAGTAGCAGTCACAGAGTCATTACAGCCTCCCTATTCCTTCTCAGTATTTCCCAGATTATGTATAAACCATTAACTATATTATCCTGTGCAGCTGTGTTCTCCTTATTGTTTGTCAAGCTAATTACTTTTAAGAATAAAATTGCATTCTGATTTTTGATCCTGGATGTGACCTTCCATGTGGCACCCCAAAAACCTTGGGTGGTGGAAGCTCTGACTTATCTGCCAGTTTTGTGTCTCCTCTCTCTGTTCTTGATGGCCTGATCAAACTCCATCAATTAAAGTCTTTTATTCATTCCCATAAACACATTGCATTTATATTGAGACAGCACTGGATTTTTTTTTTTTATATCCTTCCTACAAACATCAAAATCAGTAAAATAGGCAGCTCTTGCTGTGAATCAAAATTTTACTTGGTAGCCTTGAAACATGTAGTAAAGATGTAATGTTTGTGTGGTAGTGGAAATAAAACATGCAGAGAAACAAGGGATAGTTTAATAAATGAAGGGCAGTAAAATGCAGCCCAACAACATGGATTTCAAGGGTTACAAGAAACTTTTAGGCTCCTGCACTCTGAAAGATAATACAGTTTTTGTGAAAACATTTTATAGCTCTTTTATAAGGGAAATGAGTTTCTTTGCTGTAGATTGCTGTTCAGTTGAGACTTCATTAAAAGGCAGCTGAAGTGTCTTGAGGGTTCTAATATATTTTTCTTTTGTCCAAGTTGCTGAGTGGTAAAGAAAAAATTAATTACTAAAATAAGAGAAAAAAGGGTTCCTGATTTCCATTTTTTTAAGAGTTTGTTGAAAATTTTGAGGATTTTTCCCATGAAAAAAAGCAGGATGCATGAAAATGTTTTATTCTTTAAAGTACTTCCTGAGTTTTGATTAAAATGTTTGGCTTTATTTCTTATTTAATTGAAAAATGTGGTTCTCTGAAAAAGTTTAGATGGAAATGGAAAATTACCCATCAATAATTTCAGTTTTAAAAAGGAATAGTATAGCATTTCTTTTTCTTTCTTATTTTGAAAAAGATGTGCTAGATTTAGGTTAGTCTAGAAAGGATGGTAACGTCCACCAGTTAGTTTTTCCTGTTTAATGTTTAACTGGTATAGATTGCACATTTGTGTGTATGTATTTGTGAATCTGTGTACACACTGAACCCTCTGCTCACAGCAGCCTGTTACAAATGCATGTGGGAGAGGCTGGAAATGCTGACTCTGTGCTATGCAAAGCATTTCCATGCCATACAAATCAATAGTGCTCTATTACTGTAATGGCCTGAGGAACACAGAACAACAAAGGTTTCCTAATGAAAATCCTAGGATCACATCAGCTGGTGAGGCAGTCCTCAGAGGCTGCAAATGAGTTGAGGGTTTATTTTGAAATTGTCATCTAAACTGGAGGTTTGGACATACTGGGACTTCACTAATTGCTATGAATGCTTTGGGGCCTCTGGAAGGGCAGGAAACCCTGCCTAATAATGAAGGCAAGCAGAAAATAGAAAAGACAGATGTTGTACTGTCCTCTTCTTGTCTGAATCTGATTATCTGTTTTTTGACCTCATCCATCTATTTGATGAAATCTGTCATAATTGTGTATTTTACAGAAATACGTGCCCATGCAAGTAATTTTCTCAACATTACTTTTAGTCTTTATATTTTTGAGACATACTTGGACTGGCTGCTCAGGAAAGAAATTATAATTTAGTGTTAAAGAAATCATACCAAGTGTTGGGATGCACTACATTCTGTTAAGGATGACATGAAATAAGTGTGTCTCAATGTTTGCTGGTGGAATAAGCTCTGTAAAATGTAGATATTACATGCAGAAGTAGACCTTAAATGCTAAAAACTGACAAGATTTTCTCACCTGCACGCTGCCCTCCTCCAAAAACAACACTCCAAAACCACAAAATGAAAACTACCACTCAACCTGAGCCTAAGGACTTTAAAAAACACTTCATTTAATAAACTTAGTCACGCTTTTGGGAAACACCATGTAAATTAATTTTATTTTCCTTGATATTGCGACAAATGCTTGTCATGGGAGGTGGTGAAATGTAGGGCTGTAAAATGTGCCATCTATGAAAAATGGGGGGTTTTTTCCAATACTTTCACTGCATTACTGAATATCAATCAGTCAAGAAGTGGTATCCTAATTAAGAACAGTGACACTTTAGGCTTTGCTGTTATTGACAGAAACATTGTGTCTTAGCCAATTAACCATTCAATCTTGAACAAGTTTGCAGGAAACTGCTTGTGAAATGGGTAAGTGCTGCTCTTGTCTGTCCTCATGTGAAATAAGACATAAAACCCCTTGGGGTTGTTATCAGTTGAGTTTAGTGGTTGCATTGCTACTGTGTAGGTCTAGTTATATATTTAGCTAAATTAGCAAACAGAGTAATCAGTGAGGTGAAGGAGATGAGTGCCCACACCTAACCATGCAGTAAGCCTTGTAAGCAAACACAAGATAGCAGAGTTCTGCTGAAGCCCAGCAGTGAAGTGGCTGTAGGAGAAAGGCTGAGTGTGCCTGGGTCACCCTGCAGCAGGGAGGCTGCTGATCAGCACCGTGACCTCAGGCAGATCATCAGCACTGCTGCTGACAATTTGGTCAGCGTGATTTGCCTTTCACAGGACTACAGAACCATTATACCTGGAAAAGACCTGTAAGGTCACAGAATGCAAACACAACTTGATACTGCCAAGTACACCACTAAGTCGTGTCCCCAGGTACTGCAGCTGTATGGCTTTTATGTGCCTTTAGGGATGGTGATGCCACCGCTTCCCTGGACAGCCTCAGTGTCCTTCTTTTAGTGAGGCACCCAGAACTGAACACAGAATTCGAGGGGTGGCCTTGCCACTTCTGAGTACAGGGGGTTGATCACTGCCCTGGTTCTGCTGGCCACACTACTGCTGATGCAGGCCAGGATGCCATTGGCCTCCCTGGCCCCTTGGGCACACACTGGCTTATGTTCAGCTGGCTGTTGACCAGACCCTGCAGGTCCTCTTCCACTGGGCTTTCCAGACACTTATTTCCAAGCCTACAACATTTGCACAGAGTTGAAAGTCGTGAGACATGATCTTAAAGATATTTTACAACATCCATGATTCCATGATCATGGAAATTGCAGATTGCACTAAGTGCAGCAGTTTGGTCTTTATCAGAGCTCCATTCCAGGCGTAATGCAGCATGGGACTCATTTCCTAGCTACAAGAAGGATCTAGACCCTCTTGAATATGGGATAGAGAATGATTTATGGCAGTATTTAGGCACTGTAGGCATTGCTGTATATAATATCAGATTGAGACTTTGCATATGACAACGTTTTTAGGAATGCCTGAGAATAGATGTGTGCATTTTCATAAGAATACCTGAAAAGAGCAATGGAAACACAATCATATGAATTCTGATATCTTCTACCTTAAAAATCATTTAGTGCTATCTAGATTTCCCATTTTGCCTACAGCACCTCATTTATTCCTGCTTATAAATATTGGACTTCCAAATAAATCATCAGTGGCTCCCTTAGATCAAGTGTTGTTTTGCTAGCTTTGAATCAGCGATTTAAAATTCACTGCTCAGAGGTCTGCAAATAAAACTTAAAATGAATCAATGAAAACCTTTTCATAAAAAGTTGATGCTTTGCTAAAGTGATGTGGCTCATTCTCAAATAGTGTCTGTAAAGGGATTGGTTCTCTTGTTTGTTAAAAAAGAAAAATGACGAATTGCTTATTTCCCACAAGTGGTCTATCAGATCACCACAACTTTGCTACTGCATTGAGAAGTTTTGTTTCCATTATATTTTTTTTTTTGTTTGCAACATTCATGTACTGTAACAAAAGCATGGTTATGATTTTCCTGTGTGGAAGGTCAGCAGTGAAGAGGGAAAGAGGCAGTTACATATTGCTCATTAAATGAGAACAAAGGTTGGCCTTCAGTGAGTGCTCGAATATTGAATGACTGTGTTACACAGCCACACAGCACCACAGAAAACCTCTTCCTTCCCAACTGAAAAGCAACCCCTGATCAGTTTGAATGTTTTGCTTGAATGGATGCCAGCGACAACTGCATACTTTTGTTTAATTTATGCCTAAAGATTCATCTCAGCGCTCTAAATTGTCTTCTCAAATTACTCCAATACCACACAAGATATTAAATACTCTCTAAAGTATTCTGGGCACTCTTGCAGAAAAGACTCAATCAGAGTGAGCAGCAACATAACATTTATCACAGAAGTCTGTTATTTGAGTCCAGACTTCATTCTGAGTTACCGATTGAGAGCGTTAATTTATCTTTTAAATGACATGCATTTATTCGTAGCTCTGGATTTATGCAATTTACACATTTGGGTGTTTTTGTCATTTCTGCCAATAGCTTTTTCACAAACCACGCTGCAGTTGATGCACTTGCCCAGGCTTGGTGGAACATTTTTAGATTTTAGAACAGGACAGAGATTTTCTATTCAGTGTCAGTGGACTTGCCATACAGCAGGGGCTAGTAAGGCATGATAGCCAAATATTCCTACCTTTAATTTGCTTATATTCAGTTCCCCACACTGCTTCTCTCCTCTGTGTTACCCAATAATTTTGTGTGGTTCATACAGCTTGTGTTTCCAAGTCTTTGTCCAGTTTGCTCCCTGGTACACTGTCTCGTGTCATTCAAAAAGTTTTTCTTTTTTTCTCCCCAGTTAAAATAGCCTGTCTCCATTTCATTCCTCCCCCTCTCCTTTCTCGTTTTTAACATTTTAGCAAGTAGCATAAAAATACTCAATTTGAAAATGAAATTTCTAATGTTGCCAATCTGTGCAACCTCAGTGTAGTTTGTTCATTGAAGAAAATGAAGAATAATGAATTTTTATGTGGAGATTCAGTGTCTCCTTCAGTATTTTGATACTACTGAGCAGTTCAATGTACAAAATTCCCAGAAATACTTATAAGGGATGTTGAATCAAACATATTGCAACGTAAGATATAAGGTGATGAGAAATCAGTAAGTAGCTCTCAGGGCTTCCTTGTCTTTCAAGCTATTTAGCCTAACATTGATATAAAAATAATCACACTCCACAGCTTGGTAGTGGATTGGTCATTTATTTTAATGCATTTGAAATAATTTTGTTTCATATGATAGCAGGACTTCTGGATAGGCAAAATATTTCTAATGTAAAAATTAGTGGTTTCTGAAATGAAAAACAAAGTGTGTCATTTTCCTTGTTTTATTTAGACAGAAAGAGACAGTAACCCTTTGTGGACAGAAAAGAAATGACAAATGAAATTATTTATAGATCTGTGTAATGCTTGATTTAAGACACCAGAGGGTGGCGGCAAAAGTCCCAAACCACACCACTAATGAACTGAGAATAAATGAGATAAAAATTACTGTACAGTAAAAAATGTTCAAATCTGAGTTGAAGCAGAGAAAGGATGAGGAATGGGGAATCCATAGCTTTTGCCCCCCAGACCCAGACAATTGTGACAATTGAAATCCAGCACAAAAACATTGTTGAGAAAAATCATATCTTGAATTCAGTTCTAGCTTAAAAAATAAATACAATAGAGAGGAACTGCAAGAAAGTGGTGGAATAGGTCTCTTATTTATGGAAGAAATATTCAATATGAGATACTTAAGAAAGTATAAATGATTTCTTAACTGTACAATAAAGAATCTTTAGGATATTTCTTAAATAATTTCCTTTTTGTCTTTTCTGTATGGTAATTCTATATTCCTTTATAAATAGAATTAGGTGTAAGTGTTTGTTTCATCTGGAGGATGTTAAAAACATGGCACATGGTATTTTTCCTTATGCATCAGAGGCCTCACTGCATGTTTTGCTTACGAGATTTGCTCTCTCCTTGACTTTGGGCATATTACTTTTCTGTATACATCACTTTACATAAAAAATCAGTAAATAACTTAAAAGACAATGTACTGCAGAATCAGTAGATAACTATCAGTGTTTTAAATTCAAAGTAGTTGAGATGCCAATAAAAAGAAGTTGAGGACAAAACTCCCAGCCAGGCCACTGATACTTTTGGATGGCCAAAATCTCTCTGCAGTGTCTGCTTTTCTCATTAGAGGCAGTCTGTCTCTTCTTGTGTGCAGCACAATGAATGAATCCCCTGCCTTGGGAACTTGTGGCAAAGCAACTTCCACACAGACCAATGCCCTGCCACATTTGATGGGCTGAATCAACTTAGGGTCCTGAACTGACAGGTGGTTTTGAGCAGTTCATGAGGGATTTAATTGGTGTGTGCAAAATGCAGCCTACAAGTTGAATATTATTTGGATACGCAGCAATTAATAACCAGCAGCCAGTGCTGTTACCCTTGTCTATGTCATTATTTTTTTCTGATTGATTTCTGATGAAATTGATTAAAATACTTCCAGGTTGAAGATATATTTGCTGTGAAGTAAAGGGATAGTAAAATTTGCCTTATACTTGGCAGGAAACAGTATCAGAACAAATGCATAATTACCAGGAGGTCATCCCCACTCACCCAAAACCCAACATCACAGTTTTTGAATGTGTTTTTAGATTTTGTGTTACTCTCTAGAAGCATACTACCGTGGCATATGGCTTGCTTCTGTTCCCATTAAAATCAATAGCAAAATTGCCAGTGATTGATGGAAACAGCCTGTGAAAAATGTTTCAAAAGCATTGTTTTCATTTTGGTGAATTCGATTTGTTGGCCAAAAATTAGATTTCTAATTGTTTGCTTCAATCATAGTTACCGAGAGACTGGCATCTCTTTATGTCATTTCCACTAGATTTATCCCTTTTAACATGCTCTAAAAATGATCTAATACCCAAATTTTAAGCCAAAATTGGAAGATAGACTCTTAGCAATATAGAAAGAATCCAAATTCAATGTTCAAGAACAATAAGAAAGAGCTCCATGCTAACTCTTGCTAATTTGTATTATATATATTTTTTGTTGTATTTTTTTTTTTTTTTTGTTTATTTACAAAGCATGATTTCTCAAATATTCCAGTTGTCTTTTTTTGACTCTAACCCTGAACTGCACTGTTTCTTAATCAGAAATTCCTATATATAAGTAATAGTAGTTTAGTATTGAAGCTATTTTTGCTGTGAAATAGGGCAAGAAGAAACGTTTGCTTCTCGTAGTGTGAAGGGGGGAGATTTAGTATTTTTGGCATTTTTGTTTTGCTTTGGTCACAAGTCAGTGTGGTTTGAACAAGTTGTTGGTTAGGTTCAGCTCTTAGTGCTTGGGGAGTTCAAGAGAACCACTGTGGAGCTTGGCTCAGGTGCGAGCCATTACTTTTGTTTTTAATACATTTCAAAAGAAAAAGTCCATACTTAACAGAATCCCAGGCTTGGCAGCTATTTACAGAACAGTTTTTCTTGTGTACTGCTTGTTAGCCTTGTGGTTGTTTCTTACAACAGCAGCTACTGCTTCCCAAGAGCCTTCAGAACACACTTGAAGTGCCAGACCACTGTCCTTTTGTGCTATTGCTGAACATAATTTCTTTCCACATGAGTCAACTGAGTGAAGATCAGATGTTTTAAAAAGGGTTTGATTTTCATTTGCCCAAAGGCTACTCTGCTAAAAAAAATATTCAGTGACCTCACAGCTGAAAGTGACTGCAGATTTCCTATTAAATAACTGAAGTGCTCTGCACAGTTCTGTGATCTAGGATTTTTGTTCTCATTTTCGTAATTTCATTTTTGATTTAAATGAAAAATGCATAGACCTTGAGATATCCCTGTTGGTACACCTCTTTGGCTAAAATTTCCCTGATGCATTCGTGGGGTATGAAAATGCTGTTAAACTAGGCCAGCAGTCCCTGGTATGCGAGGAGAGAAGGAAAAGCCTCTCTTTGGGTTCATCTTCATTATGTTTTCTCTCTGTACTTCTGAAACAAAAGTGCTGTGCATCTTGTTTCTTTCTTCCTGCAACCTTTTGTCTGGTTGTAGCTGGCTTAGGCAGCTACAGCCTAACCCATCTTCTTAGGCTTCTAGCAGGAGCTTGTCATCCTGAAAAGATTGCAGAATTCACCAAGATGTTCAGGGAATGTGGGCAGCTTTTGCTGTTGGAACAGCCATGTCCTCCCACTCATGTCCCTGGGATGCTGTGTGGACTCTGTGGGTGATATGTGGGATTTGGAATTCTGTGGGAGACTCCCTGATGGAGACTGCAGCTCATTCATAAGATATGGATGGTATTCATACTTGCAAAAGTAACGATAACCAATGTAGTGAAGTCATTCCACTTTCCCTTAGTACAGAAAGCAGAAAAGGTCTCTGTTTCAAGTCATCACAGGTCTTGGCTCCAGCAGGAGCATGTTTCTTAGGGATACAGTATTCAGAAGCTGGTGGCACAATGTAAATAATTATTTAGTTGCCTCTGTGTGAGTATCTGGGCTGAGGATGATATTCCTGCATGGATATCTATTGTGTCTGGAGAAGCTAGAGCTCTGTCTTCAATATGGCACCATTTCTTGAGCGTGCAGTCATATCTGAGTGTTAATGTATTTTTGTCCTGATCTGATTTAGCATGGTGCAAGACAGCACCTTTCTGCAGACCCATCTGCAGCTAGCTGTGCTGTGCTGACCCTTGGCGTGCTGCCATCACTGTGAATGTGGAGGGGCACTATTTCAAAATTAGGAGGGCAGTGGAGAAGATATGTCATCTGCCTGAAGCCAACATCTCATTCAGAGAATAATTTTAGCCAAGGTTAGTGGAAGATCAGACACTGTATCAGCCAGCTGAAGCAGGATCACGGTGATCTGTTAAACATGGAGAAGCGACTCCATTCCCGGACTGTCATGATGTACTTGCAGCATTTTGATAAGGTTTGACAGGTAGTGTTTGACTGATTATTAACAAATATCCTCTGTGCTGCTCTAAGTATCTATTTTTCTTTTTGTGTGTGGAAATGAAAGGTTTGGCTGGAGAGAAGTAAGTGAGAGAAATTTTCTAGTAGTTGTAAAGCAGTGATGCATCCAGCAGTGGCTGAGCAAACAGTGAAGGGAATGCCCCTGCACTGAGGTGGGTGAACCCTGGCCAGCAGCCAAATGCCCCCCAGTCAGTCACTCCCCTGCCTCAGTAAAGCCATTGATACTGCAGGTGAGGGCACCACCTTGGAGAGAGGGACCTGGTTTTTAAATATTTGGAGAGTCCTTAATCGAACTGCAGGATTCTTAGGAGGTGCTGATTATAATGGGGTGTTCAGTGGTGTCTGTGCTCTAAGGGAAGTCTTGAGGAGTTACTTGATAACTATCAAGGACTTGTAAACTTTGCCTGAGAATTGTTGCAAATTACTTAAGCCTTTCCTTATGTTTTTTTTTTTTTAAATAATGTATTACCCTTTTCATATTCTGTGAGAAGGCAGAACAACACATTTGTGTTTCTAATGGGTAGTTGTTGGGAGGGGGAGTAAAAGACTGGGAGATGTTGGATTAAATAGGCAAAAGATTCCTTTGCTGCAGAGCTACTTTGGAGCGAGGGTATGTTCATTCACTCTTTCCCTCACATTTTTCCTTATTTCAGTGCAGTTCAGCTGAGACCAACTTCCTCTTTGGCTGTCCATAAACTGTGAAACAGAAGGATGCAGAAGACCGTCCCTTGCCTTTTTGTACATGAGTGATAAGAGCACAAGATCATTAATACAAGTTTGCTGCAAAGATGAGTTCAGAGGAGAAGAGTATATCTCCAGCTCACAAAACATCCACTCCTTCACATAGAAGTGCCTCCTCCTCATCATCCTCTCAGAGAGACAGGAGGCAGGTAAGGAAATGCTCTAGTTGTTTGTACCATCTGGTGGGATGGTACTTTTATTCCTGTCATGTGGCTTTTAGTTCTTGCTAGCTCTACATTTGCTTGCTTACAGCATTTGTTGATATCACTATAGCCAAAAACCGTTGAGTTTTTGAATTTACTTCTTCCATTTTCTACAGTGGTTTGAAAAAGATTTAAAAGCAACATGGACACCATGTACAGCACTGGAATAGGAAGTATTAGAGTCACATGGACAAGTAGGAAACATGCTCTGAAGTCTTTTGGGAAGTGGTTTCTTTGGCAGCATGAAAAAATCTAACAACAGAGATGCATTATCATTTTAGGAGGTGGTAATTCAGTTTAAATATCATCTTGCTCGTCCTTTATGTAAGGACCTAACGTTTTAAATATTATTTGTTTTACTACAAATTAACACTGACTGCACTACCTCATGGAGTGCTAGTCCAGTTATGGTAGGCTTCCATTCTTAATAGACTCTTGTTTATGTGGATCTAACACGTCTGTTTTCCAGGATCTTTTTGATGTTAAGACTGTATTAATTCCCCTCAAAACAACTTGAGCATTCCTGTGGGGTTTTTTTGAGGGCTGGCTGTACAGTCTGGCCACAATATCAGTGGGAGCACTTCAGAAAGTATCAGAGCTATCTACTAGATTTCAGATAAGTTCTTAAATGTATATTTTACAAATTAAAAGGTTGGTACAGAAAAATTGGTTAGAACAGAAACATATTTTGAAACTTGATCCATGGAAAAGAGGCAAATAATTTAAAAAAATTAAAATAATTTGATGTACTGTGCGTTTACTTGAACAGCTTAGGAATATTTTCTCAGGTACTTGTTTGGCAGCTCTGATACTATTTTCTCAGCTACTGCTGAGGAAGTTTTTTCCCTTACTTCTTATGAAAATTTCGAAACCAGAGAATTTTTAATGAAAACTGTAAAATTTGCAGCTTTGAATGTGAATAGTCTCACCACATGGTACATTTAAAATGTTAAATCAGGAGAAGATGTATGCTCAATAACAGGCAGGAAATGTGTGTGTAATTTTAAAAATAATTTCCATTGCTTAAGTAAATCCAAAAAATATTTTCTCACAGGTGATAAATATTTTCCCTTTCATAGTGTGCAGGATTTTGGAATTACAATACAGAATTGTATTCAATTAATTAAGTCTTGCTTAGGATATAACCTCGTAATTTTCCATTAGTTCCATGTGGAGCAAGAATCTTGACATCATTTGTTTAAAGCATCAGTGTATTTTATCTCCCACATTTAAACCCAAAGAAGGTAAGTGCAAGACTCTCAGGAGCTGCTGGTCTCAGCTAAGAGCATATTCTCTGAGTTTTCTTTGTAATCAGATAATTTGACATAACCACGCAACTAGGAATAAAAAAAAAAGTGTTACCTCTAGGGAATACATTTCACCCTAAATCTAATGGCTACCATATCTGTTACCATAGCAACAGCACAGAGCAAGGTATACCTGTCATCATAATGAAATGGATGCTTTGCTTTAAGTCCATATTTGATCACGGAAACGTGAAGCACGATTTTAAAATAATGCTATAAAGGTTGATGGTGTGATGCATCCAGAGGATCCCATAAAGTGTGATGATGCTTAACCATGTACTTAGGCATGTAAATGTGAGCTGGAAGGGCTGCTCCAAGGTGTTTGCTTTCTTGCCTTAGTGCTTTCAGTGTGAGAGGCAGGAGAATGAATGGGTGAGCAATTTCTGCTGCAGAAGGAAACAGAACTGCAGCGTGCAGCGCGGCGTGAAGTGCAGTGCTGCTGTACCCTGGGAAAGGAGCATGCACGGTTCCTCTCTGCATGGACACACATTAAAACATCCATTTCATCCTACCATCCACTGTAACAATTGTATTTTCAGTTTATTTCTTTGCTTCTGGTACTATTTGTATGTTTTGGTTTTCATAGGCTTTTGCCCAAATACAATGATAGCTAGGGGTTTGGGGATCTTGGTTCAGGGGCTGCTGGATTTTACTTTGAAAAGTCTTTAAAATTGTGTCTTGCTGCCTCCTTGGACTCTTCAGAGCAGCTAGTAAAAAAGCACTCTTCCTAAATTGGTAATATAGATGAATATGGAAAATGATGTGACTGGATGAAGTGCCAATGTAGCTTTTATTGTCATCTGTGAGGATAACACTGGATATTTCTAGATGGTTAATGATTGAAGCCTTCTCATCATATAATTCTTGTCAAAGTCCTACCAGCAATTATGGAACAGTTTCCTGATAAATTATGGTGCAGGAGCCTGAATCAGTGTGAACATGCCTATGAGAAATCATTTCAGGGAGAGTGGAAAATGTCATGCTGTATATAATACTGGTATTTTAATGTAGTTTTTTATTTGTGCAATATACACCACCTGAGAGAATTAGCAGTCAGCAAAAGCTTTGACATTGCAAATTTGCAGGCTCCATGACTTAGTAATAGATAAATGATTAGACTAATGAAGCCAGCAATAACTAAAAAAGCAATTTCAGGTTTTTGTCATTCATTTTCATTAAAACCATGTTTAATTTGAATGGTTAGAAAGTAGAAGGCCCAGAAAAAACCTGTTTTGTTTAGCCCCTGAGTTGAATAGGATGGCAAGGCAGTTGTGGTACCCTTGATAAGGAATACTTCAGAAGGGAGCAGCAGCAGATTTTCCTACTGTTGTGGAACTGTTGCAGAGCATGAAACCTGTCACTTCCACTGTCAAGAAGAGTCTTAGTACAAAAGGTAGCATAAAAAATGCAGTTCTGATAGCCTTTTTTGTGGGCCATGCTGACAAGGGAGATTCCTGTTTTTCATCCCTTATGAAACTCTGAAAGGCTGGCTAAATACTACTGCACAGCAAAATGGAGGAAAACTAACAACTCTTAGAAGTACAGCTGAATATGATAAAATCATATGTTGTATATTCCATTTTATGGGTGTAAGTTCTTTATGAATATTCCATATTTTATTTGTTGACTAAGTATGCTACTCATAAGGCAGACTGTAATACATTATGTATTCTTTGCAATGTCTGGGTAGTAATATTGTGCTGGGAAGAATGAGGTAAATACATCACACGGTTAATAATGTGCAGTTTGGCAAATTGGAGCCTGACCTCAGGCTACTAAACTGAGGGAGTGATACACAGGGAGAGTAATTATATTGAAACTGTGAATAAAAGGGAGATTTTGATTTTTCTGACCACCACCTAAAAGCTAGCTAATACATGATATGAAAAAGGATGTAGCAATGTCTTCTATTTTAAGTGTGATGATTTAGCTTCTAATGTCTTAATTTTCTTTTTGGTCTTTTATGGGGGAGAGATGACCAGCTGTTTTCTTGTTCTTTTTGTGTTTTTGTTTATCAGTTTGCTTTTTCAACAAATCCTTGGTTCTTTTCCTACACTGCAATCTCAAAAGAAGGAAAGCTTTTAGTCCTATTGCATTTAGCCTTGTGTTGTCACCTTTCCACCTTTCATATTTCAAACAACTATTGTCTTTTAGCCATTTGTAAAGAGTGGAAGGTGGGGACTTTGAAGGAAGAGGAAAAAAGGTTTTCCAGAGCAGCAGTCTGCTTTTCAGATTCTATTATGGCTTGTTGTTTGTTTGGGTTGAGTTTTTTTCCCTTTGGTACCAGCAGTATTGACTAATAGAAGGGGTGTACACAAGGGATTCACAAAGGACTGAGTTTGGGCTGAAGATGTTTACCTGGCCATGAAATTTAGAAGCAGAGTGCAATTCTAAGGCTTTGGTTTTGCCTAAAGGTTTGCACTGGAAAATGCCTATTTAGCTTTTTACAACCACTGTATTTTGTCGAAGCAGACTCCTGAAAGTGGTATTTCCTGAGCTGGGTATCACCATTTTGTAGATGCTTGGAGAGTGCTGCCCATACAAGACTGTGATGTGATATAACCTAATATATTCCATGTGGAAGAGATGTCTGAGCACACTGATGTACCTTCTTTATTCTGAAGGTGGGTAGCAGCCTACACGCTGCTCATGGCTGTCAGCCTGATGTGACGTCTGGGAACAATATTCCTGTTGGTTACCTGTACATTCCACTTGTTCCTGTCTCTCTGGGACTTCAAAAGTAAGAAAAGCAAGGATGAACAATTGTCTGGTAGACATAACACAGACCTGAGAACATGCAGCCTTACTCCTAGCTGTGCTCTGTAGCAAAGCATAGACTTTTAGAAGCCTTTTTACTTTGCAGTAGTTTGTGAGAATTAGTTAATAATAATTATTAACCTCTCTGAGAGTTTCAAACTAAGGAGGCTACTAAATGCCAAGTACAGTTGTTACAGTGATGTAATTCTCTTTTGCTTGCTTTCCTAATTTTCTTCTCATAAAACTGTTGAAGCAGGATTAGAGCAGCAAGTGTTGAGTTCTTCAAAAGCAACAACTCACTAGAGCAAGCAAATGTTCTGAGGGAGCCAAAGAATGAAATGGCAAAATTGTTAACAAAAACATGCAATTATTCTTTAAATTGATTAGCTGCTGCTGCTCTACATTTTTCTTTACTTGTGCCTTTAACAGAGTGTGAAAACATTCCTTAGGTTTGGAAGGTAGTGGGTCTTACTTCAGTGTCTGATAAAATGTCTGTAGTTATGTAACTTTTAAAGCTGTAGAATACTCATGTGAATGTTACACTAGGTTCAATGCCATAGTGCTTGTTTTAAATGAAATCCTAGATCTCAGATCTGTTAGATTTTTCTCACTCAAATGGATAACTTGATGAGTGAACATTGACACTTGGCACAATCAAATCAGAAGGTGGTTGAACTTATAAAGTGAAGCTCTCTGGTCTGCAGGTTTGTCCAGGGGTGGGATAGGAGCCCCTGCAAGTGATCCTTGGAGGGATGGGTACACATTGATCCCACAGGTGAGGCAGACCCCCAAGTACTGATGCTGATGGGTGCATTGGAAGTGTGAGACATTCTCCAGTGCTGGGAATCCTTGTGGGCAGAGCTGCTGGCATACACTGGCAGCAGCACGTGCCCAGCATCCCAGTGCCCCTGGATGCATCAGGCTGGCTGTGTGTGTGAAGCTAGCCTGCAGGCACACAGCAGATGTCCTTCATGCTGTGCCTGTATTTCTGCCTAGAATTTACCTGAGAGGCAGACAGCAAACAGAAGACACACATCTGTCCATGTGCACAGGATGGGCCTCTCCTGTCCCTGTTTGGAGATCCTTGGGTCATGACTGTTCCTGCCCTTTGTAGTATCTTCACTGCTTTAGAGACAAGATCCAGAACACAGTCCTGGAGATTAATAGATGGAGATGCTGTCTTTTCCTGGGAAAGACTTGGCCTTAAAGCTTTGAAGAAATGAAATGGTGTGGAGCAGTCAAGGAGAGACAGTGATAGCATACCAGGATGCCAGGCTGTCCCAGGGGGCTGTGTGTACACGTTCTCTGAGCTTCATAAACATTGTTGTCTCAGTTATCCTACCTCTAGGAATGCTTTACAGGTTGCAGGGAGAATGCTGAAGTTCGGATGTGGGCCATGAAGAAAGATTTATTTTTTAAAAAATATGTCAGTTTGATTAGAAATGGTGCCTGTAGCTATCTTCTATAACAAATCCAGGGAAATTGCTCTCATAAAATCTTAATTACCCATGGAAATTATGACAGATAATTTAAGGAGGCATTTTCAGAATATGGTCACTTTTGCATTCCTCTTCTCTCATTTTTTTTCCCCTCATGCATAAATGTCCTACATAAGCATGTCTCACTTTGAGGATACAAACTCAAAGTGCAACACACACACACGCAAATTTGGCAGGAAGAAGTGCAACTCTTCTGAAGTGCCATTGAGGATTTCTGGGAAACAAAGAGGGGAGAAGGAAGAGAAGCATGATTGTATTTTCCTTTTCTCAGTGGAGAGGAAAGGCACAAAAGTGAAGAGGGAAGGTGATGGCAGACATGATATGGAGGTTTCTGTTTTCCAGATGCTTACATGTGATTTTGATTATCCACATTCAAAATACACAGATGTATTAGATAGAATAACTGTGTGCCTTAGTAATGCTATTTGCTGTTCCAACATCTCTCTTTTTCTGTTTTTATTAAATATTTTAGTGTGGAATTGAAAATGAAGTGATCACATAAAAACTTTTTTCTCCCTAGTAGAAAAATATTTCATGTTAAAAAAAAAAAAAGGGATAAAAATTTTTCCAACCACTCTTTTTCCTATCACCTATATTTTTATACAGTGTATATTGAAGTTTAAAGGATAGTGAGAAAGGCTAAGTAGGTAGCTTACAGAAAGAAGTGAAAGAGAGTCACAGGAAGAAGGGTCTTTCTTCTTCTGAACCTATGCACTTTTTTAAGGAAGATCCAGATTTTCATTTATTATTTGTGTTAACTGACTCCCTTTCATGTCTAGAATGTTTTCATTCATTAAAAAATTAACACGTCAAGGAATGGTTTTCTTTTGTGTATGTCATTTTATTTTCCTTCCTTTTTTTCTTTTAACTATATCAGGATCATTAAAATGAACTGCTAGCCTGAGACTATTTAAAAAAATATCAAGACTTTTAATTGTGATTATTCAGTAGTCATAAAGAAGCTTTGTATCATTAGCTAAAATCTGAATTCTCTCTGTCAGACACTGTGAATTTATCTGTTGGCACCATCTTAAGATAGGTGCAAAGGGAGAAGATAGTAATTTACACTCAGGCTGTGATTTAGTAGTTGTTCCAAACCATGGTTCTGGCAAAAGGAAGGTTATGGTTACAATGATGGATAGCTCTTTTCTGCTTTATCCAGTTGTGCTAATGATTCCCTCCAAGAAGATCTTCATCAGAACAAGAGCTTATTTGTCTTCAGAATTTGTCAAAAATTACCTTGAAAAGCAAAGTCTTCCTTGCTTCCAGAGCCTGAAAGCATTGGCATGAAGTACAACACAAAGCTGGAGTTCTGGAAAGGGCTGACAGAGAGCTCCTGAGCTAACAAATCCTTGACACTCCTGTTACACAAGAGGGGTGTGCTTTGCATATCCCAGGAAAGAAGGAGGCAGATGGACCTGGATATTATTCATGTGCTATGGAACTGCATCTTGTATATACTTGGCTTGCAGTAAAAGGGTTACAAAGAGACATTTGTGTACAAGCTGAGTGTGTGTTACAACAGAAGAAAAATATTAGCTGTGTGTGGTATTCATGAAGTATTTTAAAGTTCCTTTGTCAGTTCTCAGTTGATAGCTGAGATTGCTGAAAACAGCTATGGAGCAGTGCCAATAGAAAAGACTGAGGATAAGAATAGGACCGTGACTGCTTTCTAAAAATTTTAAAAATGTGCTAGAAGATAGAAAGAAGAAATACTTTGATGAGATATGGTTGTTTTGCTTTGCCCTCACTCTTCTCTCACATTTATATTCAAGAATCTGTCTTTATTCCAACATTAACAGGAGGGAAACCAGAGCTGGCTGAGAGGCAGCCGAAGGTAAAAGCAAATTTTAAGGTTATAACCTTGAAAATAATACAACCTTTGCAAATAATATTGCAGATTAACCTGGCATATATCACAGCTTGTTTAGAAGATACTAAAAATTGTCATATATGCAGTCAAATCTGTGTCTACCTTACTACTTCTGCTATATTTCAGATAACTGGAAAATAGTGTATTTTTTGTTGAAAGAAAGTGATGAAACATTGTACTTCATACTAAATGGAATTCAGATAAGAACACAGTTTTGCTAGGTTGCAAAAAGAATTCCAGTGACTAGCAAATAATAAATGATGTGCTAGTTAGTACTTCAGATTGAAAAAGAACAATACAAAAAACCCAGACAGGAAAGCTTTATTCTGAATTGCTGCTGTAGGACAGTGTATGCCCCATGGTTATGGGTGTTGAATACTGCTAGAATGCTATGAACAAACAGTGACCCACCTGATCTTTTTCATTAATTGTTAACCACGTGCTGTGCACATTTCTGAGCTACAGAGAGTCTGTGTCCAATGTAAGTGATAAAATCCTCACCAGCTTGCCTTTTTCTTGGAAATTAATAAATTATAGAGAAGTCTTTGCATTAAATATAATTAATTCAATTAAGTAAATAAGCAGCGAAGCAGAAGGAAGAGGCATGAGTGTCAGAATTGTCGTTCACTGGATTTTCTTTCTCTACTTACTCAAAATCTCTTTTCTTTCCTTGCCTTTCCTGTGAAAACAGTTGAATGTCTTTTGTTTTAATGGGAAGTCAGATTCAGTAAACAAAATTTAGGGTCTTCAGCCTCTAGTCTGATGGAGACAAACCCTGCCAGCGGAATGGGGAGGAGAGTCAGGGGAAAAAAAAAAGAGGTAAACCTGAGATTTGAGATAAGAACAGTTTAATAATATAATAATGATTGTAAGGGAAAGAAAGACCAAGAAAGAGAGAAAGAAATAGAAACCAGGAAAGGCATGTGATGCCCAATACAATGGCTCAGCACCTGTCAGCCAAAGCCCAGCCCATCCCCCAGCAGCGATTGTCCTCTCGCCTCCAGCTCCCCCAGTTTATGCGCTGTCCTTGACCTTCTGTGGGGTGGAATATCCCAAGGACCAGTTCAGACCACCTGCCCTGGCTATGGCCCTGACAGCTCCTCCTGCACCTCCTCACTGGCAGAGTATGAGAAACTGAAAAGTCCTTGATTTAGGGTAAGAACTACTCAGCAACAGCCAGAACGTCACTGTGCCTTCAACACTGTTCTCATACTAAATCCAAATCACAGCACTGTAACAGCTACTCAGAGGAAAATGAACTCTGTCCCAGCCAAAACCAGGACAATGAGATGCATGAGTCATTGAACTCCAAAGTAAGGAAAGAAGTTGGCAAGATACATGGAAGGATATTGTAAAATATGTTTTCCATTCCTGCCTCCCAGAGAAGATGAGAATACGATGCAACATCAGAGTGCTATTTTATTTTCTCCATCAATTTCCTTCTCCCTCATGCCTTTGGGGAAAAAAGGAAAAAAATGCAGGATGGAACAAGCATTTGTGTTCCCCATATGTTGTCTTGCCAGGGCTATTTTGAGGCAAATGTGTGTCACATATGTAATGTATGTTGTGGATAATCATAAAGATGAAGGAAGGATTGTAGTTAGGATGAAGATTTTGCAATAGAATTACATAGTAATTTGAGTTACACTTGTAATTCTGTTGAATTATTTTTCAAGAGTACACAGAGCTTTCTAGTGCTGTTTTTTTCCTCCACGAGAAGCCAGCTATAGTGCACGGGTAATCCTGAAATATGAGGGGAGTCTGGAATGCAGCAATGCAGACTTTGATTTTGTCTGTCTGTATTTTTGGGATGGGAGGAATAAGAGCACCAGGTTGATTGATGTGCCAAGTTTAATGAAATATTATTCATTTTCTGGTTTGATTATAAATAAACCCCAGAAGCTGTATTGATCTGCCTCTTTCTTTCTTTTTATCAGCTTTTTTTTTTTTTACTGCTTCCTTTACCAACACTGTTTTTCATGTTAAAATACAAAAAAAAAGCCTTGATAATAATTTCAAGATCTAAATAATTTTTAGTTCTTTGATTCCAAATAACTGAAGTCTTGGACTGTAAAATTAGCTGCTTTTCAAAATGTCAAGCAATTGTGTGATTTCTAGCTGTAATTTTGCAGAAAAATAACGAGCATTACTGGAAAACATTTTGCACCAAGTAATGTCTCTTAATATTATGCTAGAGATGTGTCACAAATCTAAAGAAATGATTTTGTGTCAGTATAATGGTGGTCATGAGAAAAGAGAATTGAAAAGCAAACATATATAGACGATGAGCCAACACTTCTGGAAGTAAGGAATGTAAAGAAGGTAATTTTATTTGAAAGGTGCTCATTTTCTAATTTCCAAACAAACAGTTGAATAAGTCAGCATTCACATTAAAGTGCTGCTGGCTAATAATGTATTTCTCAACTGAAGTGGAACTGTAGTGACTGAAGGCTAATTAAAAAAAAAAAAAAAAAAGGCACAAAACCTTCCCGACTTAAAATCATGTAATTGAAAATGTCACTGGAAATCTGGCAAGCTAAGGGCTGTTGGGCTATTCCTCTTTAAATATTGTGCAAAATGAAATTGCAGTTATGTAACAACAAACTGCACCAGCTGCTACATGTGAGACCTTCAGAACATTTGTGTTGGGCATTGCTCCATCTCAGGATGGATGGATTCCTGCCTGCCAGACAAAACTGGCAAGAAACTCGGGAATCATCCTGATTATGCTAATTGAGAGACATTTTAATCTTCCCTGGAGGAACAGATTTTGGTTCTTTTGTATATTGTTATAATGTGGTACTGTGTATAAGTAGCATTTCCTTTATTTGGTGAGAAAGCTTATCATTAGGAACTTTGTGGTTCTCAGCTCAAATTAGTTTATTAAATTATTTGATGTGTAACATAGACACTTGTGCTACATACATACAAATTATTTTTGTCATCTGACTGGTAAAATACACTGGACCAAGTAAGTAGTTTGGACTTCCTCTAATAAAGCAGAAGTTTTTAAAGCATAAATGACAAAGCATTTTGCTGGTTGGGCCTGGAATAACATAATACTGCTGCTTTTCCACATTCTTCACTGTAAAATTTAATTAAAAGTAACTGAAAACAAATACTAATTATTGTTGCATGATGTCAGGGATGCTTATTAATCTCCACTGACAACAGAGACTCTCCCCATATTTTCCTATTCTCATTCACAGTTGCACCTTGAAAGAGAGCAATGGAGGTCTGTGTGTTGCTCTGCAGCAAGATGTGGTCTGAGTTATATACATGCATTTATATGAATAGCTGTGTTTATTTTCATTTAGTTTGGTTATGGTCCTTATGTACTTAATAATTTGTGTAAACACAGTATTTACACTGCTGTTTTTATGTGCTTTTATATTCCCTGATTGTTTCTGCTGCTGCTGGTACCTGGGACATTTCTTCAGTCAATGTAAAGAAGCTTAATTGTGAACAAAACTTAATTGGCATTTTCAGTTGAGAAAAACATGCTTCTCAGAGGGAAATTGCAATTTCAAGTTTGTCATTGTGCTGCATGTCCTGGAAATTAAGCAGTTTTATTTTATACCAAAGAGATATTAGTGACATGTGGTAGAATTATTACCAAATAGTAGTATGAGATGCAGCAAAATTTCACCACGGACTGAAATGCAGAATGAATGCAGATCCACACACGAGGGTTGTGGTCATTTTCTCTTGTATGAAAAATGCTTTTTCTTTTATAAAATAGGAGTGAAACATTTCTGGAAAATGGAAATGTTTAGATGTTTTTTAAGAATAGCAGTTTTTTCAGGACTAGTTGTGACATTATGTGTTTCATTTTTATTACAATGCTTTGAAGATATAAAATTTTATAGTATTGTCATGTGTAAAAACAGCTGCAGTGGTTTAAGATCGTGTTGTTCCATGAATATTCACCAGCAAGCCCATCAGCTGAGACACAATAACTGATCTTGTTAATATCTGTAATCTGTTTAAAAGCATTGGTGTAGTGAGTTACTTTGTCTCACTTGAGAAGCCAGTGACGAAATGCTAAGGTGTGATAATGAATATTTTAGAGTCAGTAAAATCTTATGTGAAGAAGTGAATGTAGGGCAGTGCTGACTGCACAGTATGTGCACTCAGTGTCTTATATATTAACAGAAAACATGATAGGTCTGGTTTGGAGTACTTTGAATCTATGTAGGTAAGAACTGCATTAATTGTCTATCCTGTCTTTTTTTTTTTTTTTTTTTTTTTTTGTTCACCATTCTAGGTTAAATGGAATAGTTAATTAAAAACCCAGTAATAAAGAAAGAGAAGTGTACTGCCTCTGAAGGCAAACTATTTGTGCATTTAATGGATGGATGGGTAGTATTTAATCATGGATGGGTAGTATTTTGTATGTTTTGAGCCATGTCTTTAATTTTTTTGTTTGTTTTAGAGTGTTCATATTTTGGAACGAAAAGCTTCCTCAGGAAGCACAGACCCTTCTTTAAGCAAGCAGTTCCTTGAGAGTGATCATCTCTCTCTGTCCAAGGTAAGCAAAAGCCTGGGGTGGAATCTGTGTAGTCAGCTTCCCTCTAGAGTTACAAAGTAGTTTGACTAGCACTTTAGGGACAGTTTTTTGTTTGATTCTATCATTGAGTATATTGTGAGGCTGCCCTGGAGATTATTGGTCTACAACTGAGGTGGAGGAAGAGCCAGTAATCTTTAGTACATGTTATATTACCAAAATTAAGGTGGTGTGGTTTTTTTTTCACATGGATGGCCTAGGAACAAATTTTTCTATCTCAGAGTATGGGGCTGGAAGGGACTTTGATGCTCCTTGTGTGTCCCTTCCAACTCAGGATGATGTATGATTCTATGACTTTGAGAAATTTTCCAGTCTAATCCTCTTATTAAGGAAGAGCAAATCATAGCCAAGTCTAAAATTGCTGCTAATAAATATTAGTTTAAAAAATATTTCCTAATAACATCCCTTGTGGGTAGTTTGAAATTTAAAAGCTCTTGCTGAGACTTTCTTTCCTGAGGTAGAGAAAAGGATGTAACTGCAGGGGTGACACCACCCTTGTGACTCCACCCTCCTGAGAGATGGAGCCGTGTGTGTGGTGTTGTGAAGTCAACTTCTTTCTGGGTAAATTCCTCAGTTTTGGAATAAGTGATTCTAAACAAGTCCAATTCCACATAAAGAAAGCTTCATTTTAAGATACTTCAAACCCAAAAGTAAGATTGTTACTGCGTTGATGGAATATTTGGTGGAAAAGAAAAATCTGAAATTTAATGCCTGTAAAGTTCTGAAACAGACCTGGTAAAACAATTTCAAAAGGAAATACTCTATTCATCCAGGGAAAATGAAATTATTTATTCTCTTTTATTTTGAAAATAAATATTTTGCAGTCAAAAGTTGAGAAAGAAGTTGGTAGGGGTTCCCTTAACACCCCTACATGGGGCATGTGCAGACCCAGGGAGTGAAGGCTGTGATCGTGTTCCCCCAGCCATGCTGCTTTGCACAGGGCTGCTTCTCATCAAATACCTATGGAACCACTGAAGCCCTGAAGTACTGGTGCTGCACTTGAGAATTGTCCTTGGATGAGGACTCCACAAGTGTATCAATTTCACTGTTTTCCCACCATTTTTTGTCTCGCCTTCCTAATGGCCCTTGTGTTGGGCATAGCTCAACACTCCAAAACTGGGATGAGGCACAGTTAGGATTTTTAGGAGGATTTTAAGAGCAGCTTGTAGCACTGATGCAGCAGGAGACTGCACTGAATAATTGCTCATTTTATCCCTCTGTATCTGGCCTTTTGTTTAAATGAAAAGCTGTATGAGATTGTGTGATTTCCAGTTGAGAAGTAATCAATACTGATGTTATCTTGTAGATAAAAGACTTATGCCTGCAGCTGATCATCTAAAGGAGAAATCAATGTGGTGAAGAATCTGTTGGCAGAGATGCAGAGACTCTCTGCTTGCCCCAGGGGACTTGGAGTTTAATTTGTCCCCCTCAAGTGCCAAGTACTTCCTTGTAGGGAAAAAATAATACATATGTGCTTCCCTTTATAGACTGGAAATAGAACACTGAAGCAGAACAAGGGGAAGTAAAAGGTGGATTTTGAGTATGGCATTTACAGACAATGGGATAGTTTGTTTATGGTTATTCAGGGGAAACTAAGCTGAATAAAGATTTCTATCAAAATTTACTGCAGTATGTATTATTTGGGATGGAGCTTTTCACCATTCCCAGCATATCAAGACCTTATTGAAAACAGTAGTTTTGAAATTTGCTGTTACCTTTGCAGCTATATTTTCATAATAGTAATATTGATATTATCAGGGCTGTTTAATTTATTTGGAGGTGTTATGAAAGACTGACAGCACTTGGCTTTGAACAGTTTTTTAGGAGATGTAGAGATAAACATATATTCCCCCCCCAAATGTTTGATGCTACATGACCTCCTCCTTTTCTTGATAACTTTTCATAACATTGCTGGGAGTTATGATAGATCAACTGAGAAGAAGCAAGTTTACAGCTTTGTAAGGTATAATTAGTAAAACATTAGTATGGCTTCCTCATAGTCTGAGGAAGCTGGCAATAAGAGATTTTTAAACTGATGCAGAATTCTTTTGATTACAGGAGTAGCAAGAGTATAGAAATACAGGCATGACTGCATCTTGTTCTCTTCAAAAATATTGTTCTTGTTCACTGTGTTACATTGTAAATCTGGCTTCAGCTGCACCAGTCACCGTGCAAAATAAATTATGTGTACCAGAAATATGCTTTAATTGGCTCCATGAAAGGCATACAACTGGTTGCATCTCCAATGGTACTGTTCCTGTGTTTTTCTCTAGAGAGAAAATTAGTTAGCTTTCCTATAAATTTCTCATAATACAGTGAAAATTAATGCAGGAAAATAAAAAAAAAAATCCTTCTGCAGTTTTCTGAAGGCTCAATTAGCCAGTAAAGCTGTGTCATAAAATGCCTTTGAAGATTATCACTAGCTATACTCAAAATCAACAATAAAGCAACCTCTTCTGCTAGTTTTTTGGATTTGGAGGAAAAACTGGGGCATCCAGAACCAATGCAGCTTGTACTTTAAAGATCAGAAAATTTCAATTTCTTTATGATTAAGAAATAGCACAAAGGGCACTCTTACTATACACCTTACCTGGTAAGGATTAGACTTCCAAAAATGTTTGTATTTAGTAGTATTAAATGAGATACAGCTAGCCACAATATAGTGACCATGTTGTTTGGTACCTAAATAGGTTGATTTAAAAGCCTGGCTCCTACTCATTGTCTTGGATTGAAGAATTTATGCTACTTGTAAGTGCAATTTTTCACCATGTGTGTGCACAGTTAATTTATTAATGTGTCTTCATGCTTTTTCACCAGGAGCCTGACAGCTGGGAAATCATAGAGGGTCTGAAAATAGGCCAGACCAATGTCCAGAAGCCAGACAAACATGAAGGTTTCATGCTGAAAAAGAGAAAATGGCCATTAAAAGGTTGGCACAAGGTAAATAAACCAGTCAGAACGTTGTTACCTTGTTTTACGAGTTGGGAATTTTTTGTCTGGATGAAGTTAGGATGTCAAATAAATACCCACGATTTTGGTGTATGACTTTTTCTTCCTCCTGTGTATAGAATTAGTTTGCAGACACAATTCATGGCTCTCAAATCACAGTGCCCGCTGCCTAAGGTTGTATTTGAAATCCAGATGGAATCTATAAATGCTGCAGATGCCTTGTGTTTTAAGAGGTTTAATCAGTACCCCTTTTTTTCTTTCCAGTCTATTATAACGAAGTGTAACTGTGTACTCTGACATTGCATTGAGTTTACATTGAGGTAACACAGCAGAGGAGAGCTGAGGGACTTTTCCATGTATCCAAGGTGTTTGTATAGGAGAGCATTCCCCTTCAGGTCTGCTGACAGGACACTTGTTCAGCTTTGTCCCCGAATTTTGTTTCTCTTCTTGACTGGAATCTTCATTGTGGGCATACAGTGGGACTATGCATTTTTGCCCTAAGATATCCCCATTTAAAAAAACTCCAAAGCACCCCTAAACTCAACCCCAAATCTCCTGATTTTGTTTAGTTCATTTGGACACATATCTCCATGCATGATTCTGCCTTTTGTTAGCCTTACACCTGGTGTTCATAAACACTTTTGTCTCTATTTCATTCTGCAATAATTGCATTTCCTACGCAACAAGATGTGTGGTATTGAGGCTCACTCATATTTTTGTACCTGATGGTACTTACAGTAGAATAATTCTTTGGGACAGAATGATTTTTACTAAAAAAGGTAGTGAAATAATTTGAAATAGTTAAATACATGGTGGTTTTTTCTGGGAAAGCACTAACTTTGTTTTTTTTTCTTGCTAAACACTGTGGGACAATGTTAGGCCTGAGTCCAAATGCAGTCCATACTGGTATAAATTATGACATTTTTCCTAATTTCTCTCTTATTTCTGGATGTTGCACTAAGTTGTACATATGCCTACCACCTTATTTTCCCTGCATGCTTATCAACGTTAGATATTTTGGCTTTGTTTTACTTGACTAGAGTTTGTTGTTTCAGCAGCCAGATACTTAGGCATTACCTGAATTTAGTCTAGACAAATTAATGGATTTCAAACTGACGTAGTTGAAACATTAAAAAGCATACCAAGCCCCCATCCCCAACAAATCAATCTGACTCTCCAAAAACAAACAAACAAACAAACAAAAAAAAAATCAATGAGTTATAAAAGAATTTATGGAATAAACCATTGCTCCCACACCTTTAAAATACATGATATTAATGTGTTGCTATTTGGCCAAGTGTCTGTTTTGGTAAGGAACTAATTTATAGGTGAGTAAAAGGAGCCCGACTTTCGCAGTTCTGTAAGGGTGATTACTGATGATCTGGATAAATTTAGAGCAGTTATCTGTCTAGATCATTCTTAATGTGATTAAGAACTGCACATTTTAGCATCCCCCTCTACTCTGCCTTGCATTTCACCTTGGCAACTATGCTGAACTTAGGTTTTGAAACTTTGGGTTTGTTAATAAGTTTATTTTTTTTCAACGCTGGCCCGGATATCTCAGAGTTTCCATAACAGTACTTTGTGCTGGGAGTCCAGTGAGGAACTTCAGAGACAGTAATTGCAGCATGTGCTGTGTTAGTGTTCTGCTAGAAAAGCTGTATATAGCATCTTTTGTCTATGGAACATTGCATGTCATATTCTGACAGTCCTGAACGTGCTTTAGCAGCATACCAGGTGTAATGTGTGCAACTTGGTGAACTTATCATTCTCTGAAGTGCAGTGTGCTTTGGAATGAAATGATCATGAAAGATAATTTTCTTTAGTGTATGGAGCTTAGAGAGCAATATGACATGAATATCATGTTCTTGTGAAGTCCATTAGTGACCATACCTACCTAAAAAAACCACCTCAAAATGTTCCTGCTGTTTTGACATCTTATTCAAGAAGTTGTATCTCCAGGTGTGCTGGTTTCAGCTGGGGTAGAGAAAAGGAGTGTTTTCATGCCCTGTGTGAGGTATTGGTACCATCTGTTGTGTGACTGACAATTTCTAGAACTTTGGGGGGATTTTCTGCTAACTACTGACCCTGCTCATAGCATTAATTTAACAGGCTTACCTAAGGAAACCATTGTTCCTCCTTTCCATGTCACAACAGCTCTGAGAAACAAGCAGAGTATTTGGCTGTGTTCTGGGTTTTTAACATAGATTAATGCTTTAGGTTGCACTCTAAAAATAGGAATTAGTTTCTATTGCTTTGCATGTTTTTAAAGTTAGCAATGATAAACACAAGTTAGCAAATCTCATTTCAGGTCCAGTTTCCTGCTAGGCTTTAGCTTTGTGTTGTGTGTCAAAGTCTGCAAAGAAGCTTGAGTGATCTGGTACAGACCAGCTAGGGGAGCTTTAATGGAGGGAGAAATGCAGTGTGAAATGGGGATCCTGCTCTCAGTTCTAAGTCAGAGCTGCTCAGCAAAATGCAGGTGTAGCAATAGCACAGGCATCCCCAGGTCAGGCTCACCCTGGATCAGTAACACCTAAAACATCAGCCCTCCCATGCCCTGGGGATGTTTCTGGGAACACTGCAATATTTGCTCTGGTACTAACACCTGTATTACCTAGATTAACACTAGAAAATGTGTCTTCAGCATGAACTACAATCTCACCTGTACTTCACTGAGTAGAGGTCTGCCACAAGGCACAAAGTTTTGGATGGTAGACCACGGTCTCTCAGATGGTCTTCCTTTTGAGATGTAGATCTTGCACTAGGAAAAACTCAGTTTCTGGATGAGAAAGGTAGGTTGTTAATTTGAAATGTGAGCAAATTCTGAGGGAAGAAAAACAGAAAGAAAATGAAAAAACAGATGTAATTGTCTTGTCCTACAGTCTCTTTCTTACAGACTTTATTACATTGCCTGGAAAACTGGAAAAAAAATACCCTTCATTATCAAAGTTTATAATAAACCTAGAACATAATGTTGAAGAAAGAGAATTTAGGATTTGTTTTTGTTTTTCTTTAAAGATAATTGTCAACAAACAAGCAAGAAAATTATTTAATACTGTATGTATCCTCTCCTTCCGACCCCCAAACATTCCTTAATTGTTACAGGGTAATCCTTTTCCAGATGAATTGTTGTACACAATTTAAATTGCATCTGCTCATTAAGAAAGAATGTTGTTGGTTTTTTTCTTATAATTTCAGAGGTTTTTTGTCCTGGATAATGGAATGTTGAAATATTCAAAGTCACCGATTGATGTAAGTAGAGCTGAAGACTATTTAAAAACTTTTAATGAAGTTCAGCCTGCTCATACTCACTGTAGGCGTATTTATGACAGTACACACATGAAAGTTGTTGATGGATTTGAAGATAAATCAAATAAGATTTTGGTTATGTCTTCAAGAATTCTACCTTTTTTACTTCTATGGCAATATAAGTTAAATTACTTAAAGCAGTTTCTTGAATGAAGCTGCTTGAGAGATTAACCTGACCATGTATTTTTCTTTTCCAATTTTTATGTCAGCAGAGCTGATTGTTCTGAGATATTTGGATAGGACAAAGAATTGATAACAATGTACTCTAGAGATGTAAAAGGTAGCAGTAAATTAGTTAGATCTGATACCAGTAGCTATCAAGTCATAGTAGTAGGGTGTCAAGTACTGTCTAATTTTCTCTGCTTCTCACTTACCTGTACCTAGGCACTGGTGTGAGCCACTTAACACACCTCAACTTTGGAGTCAGCTTTGTCCCAAGCAATTCTTGTGAGATACTTTTCTCTGACTATAAATATAATTAGTGGTTAAGTGGTTAGTCTGAGTGCATCTTTTGTTTTTTAATATGGCTTTATGTCAAAATGTTTACAAAATGGGAAACCATTTCAGTACTGGATAGTTTTCTGTAAAATATGTAGAAAAAGTTCATGATACTTCTAAATTTTTACCCTGGTGTTTTGATTTTAGATACAGAAAGGAAAGGTCCATGGGAGCATTGATGTTGGTTTATCAGTCATGTCTATAAAAAAAAAGGCTCGTAGGATAGATCTTGACACAGAAGAACACATCTATCACCTAAAGGTAAAAAGTACAAGTACATTTTTTTTTCCATCCTCAGTAGAAACAAATTAAATTGTACAAGACTGTGCAGAAAAGTAGTATCTTGAATGCTTTCCTGACAGTCCATTATTTTCCAGGTGAAATCACAGGATTCATTTGATGCGTGGGTTTCAAAGCTGCGGCACCACCGACTGTACCGGCAGAACGAGATCGTGCGCTCCCCGAGGGATGCCAGCTTTCACATATTCCCCTCAGCATCCACCACAGAGTCCTCACCAGCTGCCAACGTGGCAGATGGAAAGGTGCATAGTGTTCCTAGCTTGGAAACTCGTGGCTTGCCCATGGGCAGTTTCAGTGGGCTCTTGTAATACCAGTAAGACAGGAGCTTCCACCAATGGCCAGCAAAAAGCTGGGAGTGTGTGCAGCTGAAATCAGCTGAAATACTGTCTAATTAGCCTTATTTCATTAATGGGCTGCTGTAGAGATCTTGCAAAGTATTCACCACCTGTACAGTCTGCACTAGCCTTTGTCATCTGATATAAATCTGTGTCTTTGCAGATTTTTCTTCCTCTTAAACAGCAGCTTTCCTAACTGGTACTAGCATAGTACCAATTGGGTACTATGGATTGGACTACCAATCCACTGGTACTACCAATTGGACTAGCCAATTTTCCCAACTGGACTAGCATAGTCCACTTGTTGGGCTCTTGGTTTGATTCTCCAATGTGCTATTCAGAAAAATCTGTGTCTTTGGGAGCTATGCAGACAAATCACAGATGTCACTGAAAACATAGTGCATATTTTGGTTTCTATTCTGAAGTAGTATAGTCATTACACTGACAAGGCAACACAGCAACACTAAATTTAAGCATTTTATTCTGCTTTAGGTGCAACAAAATAACTACCCCTGGCAGCCTCCAATACCTTGCAGTAACAGCCTTCCTGTCACCTGCACTACTGGTCAGAGTAAAGTAGCAGCCTGGTTGCAGGACTCTGAAGAGATGGACAGATGTGCAGAAGGTTAGACTTCATCTTTTCATGCCTTGTTCTTTCAGCAAAACTTCTTGTTGATATAAGAAAGAGTCAAGCCAGTAAAGTGGTGAAGTTACATCTTTACATGAACATTTAGTAGATCTTCAGGTAATTAGATACTTGTGGTGGGAACACAATGTGTGTTTTGGGATGTTGCTTTTAAAATTTATCTTAATAATCTGTAGTATGGAATTATTTCAATGGATGTCATTGTTCAAATATGATCACTTTTTGAGGTCTAGACTTGTTGCTGACTCTTACAGAAATAAAAAGTGTTCAACACCTCTGAAAATAAAACTTTTGCTTGGATGCCTTACTACAAGGGGTTTAGACATTTAACTTCTTTAATGCAATTAAGTGCTAACAATGGACACCATGGCAAGAAAAATCTGAATTCAAGCACCTAATGTATTTTTATTTTATATCTGTTAGATCTTGCTCATTGTCAGTCTAACCTTGTGGAACTCAGTAAACTTCTTCAAAATTTAGAAATACTTCAGAGAACTCAGTCAGCACCAAATTTCACAGACATGCAGGTAAATATGCTTGAACATAAATCATTACACTGAAATATTTGTTCTTTCTCTTAAGGGAAATATAGAGCTGTTGTCTGTTAAGTCAGAATGTTTTTCTGAAATAGTAGTGAATCTTGGATGAAATGTTTCTCTTAAATACTTATTTTAATCTTGTATAATACTGTTTCTGTTTCACGTGTAAACAAATAGTTAAGATGTATTTAGTAGTTGAGTTAAATAGGACAAATCAAATGATTAAGTAATTTTCAAAAAAAAAAGCTGAAGACTTTTACAATAGAACATATGTTGTTTTTAAGGAGTTTTTGTTGTGTTGAGTAAGATAACATTTTAAGTTTTTTAAGGATTGGAGACCCAAAGACCCTCAAAGATGAAGTTGCATGCTCTAGAAAAGGGGGCATAGTACAAAGGTCCCAAGTTTTGGACTGTTTCCAAGTTCAGGGTGAGTTTTCCTCTTAACAGAAAGCAGTGACAGATCCTAAATCATAAATACTTCCTTCCATTTTCACTGAATCCTCTTGTCTTTACAAATATCTGAGTAGTACTACAATACCAATCCATGAGAATTTCAAGATCTGGTCCTAAATATTATGCACCCATGAAAAAAAGGATGCCAGCAGTTTTGCTAAGGAAGCCAGCTGTACCATGTGTTTATAAAAGTGTTTGGGTGGCTACAGCTGATCCCTGCTCCAATTCTGGGCCCCAGCAGCAGCATTCCTCTCCTTGCTTTCTAATCTGTACATGTTTAATGCTACAATTCTTTACTAACTTGCTGTACTGCCTGTGTTGCTTGTGTCAACTTAATAGCACTTTGTTGCTTTTAACTATTTGTATAATGTAGGCTAACTGTGTAGATATTTCAAAGAAAGACAAGCGGGTCACGAGACGATGGAGAACAAAAAGTGTCAGCAAAGATGCAAAAATTCAACTTCAGGTACTGAATGCACTATGTTTTACTTTTCACTGTAGAGTTTAGATGAAATTCTAAGCATGAAATGTTATATTAGCTGAAAGTAGGAAGTCAATATGCTGTCTTTTTTGTTTCTGATGAACTAAATTAAATCTCTGTTTTTCAAAACCTGGACAAGATAGTGAGGAAAGTACTGATTTTATTATCATTCAGATGAAAACATTGCCATCTAGGGAAAGGAGTGGGATCTGAATATCAGTCAATTAAGAAGTACAAAACTCGATATATGTGCATATGTGGGGATACTGCTATTCCATATCAAAGTTGCAAAGAAGGGCAGTTGAACAAGAGACACCAAGTTAAAAGCAGAATGAAATACTAAACACACCAGTTGTCTTTGTCAAGACCTACACTTGGAATATTACCAATTACAAGTATTTTCACAAGCCTTCCTTATGGAAAAGGCTAATAGGGAAGCAAATCAAATAATCAAAAAATAAATTATGTGAAGCAAGATTTTACTCAATCCTTCCCTAGAACTGAAAGGTAAAAGCACAGAAATAAGCATAATGTGTGTGTATGGCTGCACTGTGTTTTGTTGGAAGCAGTTGTGTGTTCTGAGGTCTGATCCAAAAGCTGATCTTTTTTAAAACTAAGCAGCTGATAGTGAAGACAATTCAACTGGCTTTGGGAGCTAGCAATCACCACCATAATGCCTGCTACCAAGTAAATAAATGGCAGCAACTTTTAATCTGCTCAAATACCTTGAAATTTGTACAAATTTTGAAAGCTTTTAATATGCCCCCAATAGGTGCATTAAGGAATTTTAATTTAAGATTAATAATCTTAAGGAAAGAAGAAATTATAGTTGCATCAGCTTTCTCATTGCAGCTCTTGTAGTTGATTGTTCTTTCTACCTATTGTACTTGGATAAATCACAATAGGTGGAACAATGAAGCATCTGTTTGGATTAAAAAGGTATATTAACAAAGGACTTTTTGTGATTGATGTCATGTCCTATTATGTGCAATTGAAGGATCACAGCTTTTCCCTGGTACTGAATAACACAGGGAGATTAAAATATCAGGAAAATGCATGCAAGTACTTGGTGCCTGTGAAGAGCCAGTCACCATTGCATGTTCTTCTTTCATGCCACAGTAATCTCAGAAAAGTCCTATCCACAATAATGATGAAAGCAGCCAATGTATGATGATTTATGGTTATAGTGAATAATGAACTGTTCTTGTGTTATCTACACTTTGCCAAAATATCTCTGGCCTGGGTTTCCATCATAGGCACCTCAAACTGCTGCTTGTGGTTCAGCAAGAGTGTGCCTCAGCTCCTGAAATTTTCAAATAAGATTGCAGGTTCCCCTGAGAGGGTGTGTATGCATGGCACTGCTCCACATGAGTCTGTCACTTCTGGGTTGATAATGAACTCTGCCTAACTTGGGTCAGCATTAATTCCTGGAAAGCTTCATGCTGCAAATATAAAGCTTATTTTGTTACAGCAAAGTATTAAGTTATTGTTGACTGATTTATGAGCTAATTTGCAATGAACCAGAGACAATAAAATTATTCTAAATTGTGTGGAAGACAAAGAATACTTTGATGGCTACTCCACTATCTTGCCCAGTTCGGTAGACTCAGTTTATTCTTCCAAGGGCTGTCCTGTCTCCTGAATGCTAGAGCTGTGATCTCTGGGAAGATTGCTTCACTGACTCGTTGTGTTATTCCTAATTTTCGTAGGTTGCCAGTAAAATGTGGATTTCCTCTGATGCCTAAATGCCCTTTAAGCTAATTCACATTTTGTTCTTCTGTTAGACATTCCTTCTACTTCACTGGCCTTCCTTATTGCTCATTTTTTCAAGACTGCTTCAAGTGTTTCTGAACTGTTTATCAGGATATCCCCTACTGGGAATCATTTTGTATGATTAGTGATCATTGTTTTCATGGTGCTTACACATAATTTGCTATTGAATGGTTGGCATTTGGTACTAATAAAATTGCTTTTGTACTATTACTTTCCTCATACCTCCATACATCTCGTTAGTTTTAGGGTATAATGCTAATATTAACAAACTAACTTTAAGCTAGTTTCTCTTTATTTCATTTAGAGTACTTGCACCTGTTTATTTCAGAATGAACAGTTTTTAACTACATCAAAGACCTTCTAATAGTATGATGTTGAGAGCATCCTTCTGGGGAGCATAAAATTAGGGAGCTTTAGGTAAAGGTGTGTGAGTGATGGGGAACGAGGCTGTGATTTCTGCTGGCTCAGTATCCACCTCATATGAAGCAAGAGGGGAATTCTCCCATCCAGATTTGGTATTGCACTTGTTACCATTTTTTTGTTGGTAAGATAGCTTTTCTTGTATTCCTGATAACACATTTTGCTGTATGAATGCTAGGTGTGTAATGTATTTGAAACATACTTTTTCTTGTAAGTAAAGCTGCTTGATTTGTTTCCTAGAAATTTATATTTACCACTTAAATATACCAGTTTTGTGTGCAGTTGACTTTGCTCACTTTGTTCATAACTAGGGTGGGGTAGTAAAACCCTGAAGTAAAACTGATCATAGCATGTGTCTATACATTTGCAGGTGTGGGTGTTTACTATTGCTAAGCTGTTTAGAATTAAGAGCTGAATTGACAGGCCTTTACTCAGGAGTAATACATGAATTGCTTCGCTAAAGAAAGATTGCTTTCATGGAGGAGGTTCATTTTGGTTTTAAAAAGCCTATTTTGGTTTTAAAAAGCCTATTTAAAATCGTATGAAAATGCCCTGCAGCAACAGGTTAGTTGACCTGTATTAATTAATTTTAAAAATTATACTTTTCTGCAAAAACTGAGTTGTAGGTTTTGTTTTATTTATTTCCCTTTGGGTAAAAGGCTAAGTTATCATTCTCATGACAGCATAAAGATCTTCAAATGAAGAAAAAAAGCATTACTGCAAAACAATAAAGAACCAGTGATATCTTGGTTCAAAATATCAAAAGCTCAAAAGTTGTAAAGTTCCAAGACTTCCCAGGGTGAATAGTTTAATAGAGAACTGTATAGTATGGAGTAACCTGAAAAATCATCTTGTTCTACCAAAGCTTTCAGCTCAGAACTGAAACCAGACCCAGACCAGCTTAGTACTTTTTTTCTTAGGTATTTATTTTTATGGTAACTCAGATTATGAACTCACTTTTTATCATGTTGAGGAGAGTGTGTGGTTCTGCAAAGCTCAATATTCCCATTTTAATAATACATACCTGCATTCATAATCTTATATATATATATATATATGTATGTATTTGTGCATATCTCTCTCTGTACATAGGTTTGCCCTTATTATTAGATAAGAATATTCCTCCATACTTTTATTCACAGAATAGACATATTTCTTTAGAGCACAAAGAGCTTTACATTATGCCTCTGATCTGCTCTCTGCTGTAACAGAGTTTGTTCTCAGTATTTCAGAGGATATATACATGTTATTTTAATGTCAGAATCATATAAAATATTGCACCACAAGTCTTTTACTGTGTCCATTTGACAGCCCTTCCAATTGTCAGTGGCATTGCCCCTAATATCAGCCAGAGGGTGAGGTGTTTGGCCATTCTCCACTGTAGCAACCCTACTGGGAATGTCACAGAAGCAAGACAGTTCAGCTAATAATTGAAACACAATATCCTGTTCTTCAGCATGGTGTCCATGTATCCAATCTGTACATTGTGATTTGTATGGTGATCAGGCTGTTTGCAGAAGAATAAAGATGTATATAGATCTAAAAACACTGAAGTTACTACTGGTGAAGATAATAGGGGAAGAAAATGTAAAGGAATTGAGATTTGTTTTCTAAAACAGAAAGGTCTGTTTCCTAGTCTTACAGAATCTTAAAATGGCTTCAAAATGACATTTTGATTAAAGATTAAATAGAATGACTTGATGATAGGTGAGGAGCTCCTCTGCATTAGACAGTTACTTGCTTGACTTTAATGTACTGTGACAAACTTTCTTGGAAGTAAAATAAATGTGAAATTAAGCAGTATGAGGTCACAAGTTAGGCATGCGGAAAAGAAAGCAGTTGTTGAAATGCTTGGTTTTTATTTGTGCTGCTTTTCAATAATGGGAAAAGCAGGTGGAACTCAGAAAATGATGTATGGAGAAAATGATGCAGTAGGCTCAAGGATGGATGTGGAAATTCCAGAGTTATGTACAGGAATGTTTACATAAGAAAACCCACTAGATAACATACACACTGAAAAGTTTTACCATTGACACACATGCATCTTCAGTGACCATAGTTTATGCACTTCCACTATTGCAAAGTGATCTCTTTCAGAATTCATCTTCTAGATGGTCAAGTGACCGCAGAGTTTGGTTTTTGTTTTGTTTTCTGGCATGCCGCAACATCCTTTCTGTTCTCTTACTCCATTATTGCCTTATGATGCTGAATGGCAATGCTAATAGATTTTTTTTTGGTAGTATTAGTGAGGACACTGCAGTCCAACTCATCTGGAGTTAATTTTAATGAAGTATCCAGCTTTTCATGTCTCTGGCATGCACAGCTGAAAACACATCATATGTCCTCAACATGTGTAGGCCATAAGAGTTAACAAAATTGAAACCCACTTAAAGACTCTCCCTCTCCCTTTTCTGATCACCTTTCATCTTCCTGTGTCCCATCACCCCTTCCCTTCTCTTTTTCTACTTCCTTCTTTTCTTGCATTCACTGTCAGGAAGGGCCGGCACCGAAGGGCCAGTTCAGCACAACACGACGCCGGCAGAGACTGGCAGCTGCAGTGGCTACAACAGTGAGTGGATTTAAAACTCAAGGGATAGCTCTAAACATGGGAAGATGTGTAACTTGATTGTGTAATAAGCTTATGAAAATGTTTCTTGCACTTTTTGGAGGTGTCCCTGCTACCCACTTTCAGCTGAGTTTCTTAGAAGTGGTCAGGTCCAACACAAAAGTATTCCATAAATGTGGGTCTGAGCTTGTTTACATGGCACATATCCCTCCTCCTTTGTGCAAGTGCAAGTGACAGACTCAGGCCCTGCACTGAATATGTCTTTGACATACTACTCAAAATTGAAAAAAATTATCCAATTCTAATTGAATTAAAATTGAGTTAAAAGGTGCTGTGACAGGTATAGCTAGACAACAGAACTAAGGAGATTTGTTACAAATAACCACAGAATTACAAAACTTTCTGGTTTTTTTATAAGTAGTATAAGCTTAGCCTTTTTGTTTGAGGCACTTTCTGTTTCCATTTTAGAATCCCAAAAAGTCATATTACTACCTCAGTGTCTGTATGTAGTTTTGCTAATTCTCTAAGTCTTTGTCAGAAAATGTGGAGCTATGAGATCAACACTGGGGCTGGGAATTACTTGTGGGAAGTCCTGTTTGTGAAATTGCATTACCATCAAAAGGGTATCTTCAGCTACTGCTTTATCAAGAAAGTACTCATTAGGAAGCCCCAGTAAAGACATTTGTACTAATCCATCAGCTGATAAGTACAACAGTGAGATAGGGAAGACTGTGCAGCCAAAGACTGAAGTGAGCTTTAAATGCATACTCCTTATCTAGCCCGAGCAGTGAATTTCTTTACCAGGCTGAAGTATTCCAGGGTCTGCTGTTCCAGGCTGAAGCTGAAATCCCTAAGACCAGACACAATTTCTGCTTAAGCCTAACTATCTTGAGCTCCTGTTACCTGACCCACAAACTCAGTTACTGCTATGTTCTTTTAAAAAGTATGAGACATATCAGTGTTTCTGCAGCTTCCAAATTAACTCATCTGAATTTACTCCTCCGTAATCAGTTGATGCTGAATGCCATGCTCCATAATTGATTGCAATTTTGGCTCTGTCAGTCTGCCTGCCTAGCAAAGACATTTACCCATCCCCAGGGTGCTCCCTTTGCTCAGGGCTGAGCAGTGTTGGTGGGAGGCTCCAACCAGAGGGACCAGCAGCAGTAAAACGCCTTTGGCAAGGGTTGTGCTCCTTACCTGGGGAGTGCTTCAGTGCACAAACACAGCTGGACTCGGGCTGGAAGGCAGTAAGAGTACAGAGAATTGCTGAGCTGTTACCTGCAGCTGAAGTGAGGACCTGTTGAGGGAGGTCTTGGAGGAGCTGGAAAAAATGCAGGAGGAAGAAAAACTGGAGACACCAGAATGGCTCTGTGGCTGTGGCAATGTTTGTGGCCATGGCCTGTTCTTCCTGGCTGATGCACCAAGTGGTTGTTTCTCCCAGACAGTGAAGCTGTGTGCATAGACTGAGGGATACAGAATTATACCAGCTAAATGCACAGCAGAAGCAGGTTTTCCTTACAACCCACTTGACCAGGAACAGCCTGTTCCTACATGAACATGTAGTTCTGAAGAAGGTGATGGATGAGTGGCTATAACTTCTCTGGTGTAAAACAGGAAGTTGGGACAAGGTTCATCTGAGGTTATGTCTAGAAGTGTCTGTATGGAGAAAACTACAGTGATGCATCAAGAAGCGAAATATTTTTTCAAAAACGTTCAAAACAACAACAATAAAAAACAATCAAAAAGAGGATAGGTAGTAAAAGTCAGGATCAAGTCACCATTAATATAGAAAGCACATCAATGAAAGGAAAAAAGGGGAAGAGAAGTGTTTCTTGGACTGTTGCCTATTCAAGAGAATGAAAATGGCTCTTTAATGTGGTTTTTTTTAATCTGTTATGGAAAGTAGCTCAGAAACTTTTCTAAAAAATGCATATGAAGAGAGTTCATGCCAATCAACAATTCAGTATTTTTGGTTCTTGTATTTAAAGCAGTCAGCAAGGTTACTTGTCTCTGTCATGTGAATGTGTATTTATTGCAAGTAGTGTGATGTGTTTGTCGAATATGTAAATTCTGGTTTTAGGGCATAATTGAAAATACTATTTTTTTCAACAAACCTCACTGCAGAATGCAGAAACATTTCTTTTTAGCCCGGCCAGCTGAGGTTTGAGGCAGAAATGACGGATTTACAGCAGATCTCTTCAGCTTGATTCATCACAAAGTGACACAGAGCCCCCCTGCATGTGTGGGCAGCCCCCCCATCACCACAGGCATGTGGGGCTGGGGGGACTGCCCCTCCAGCTCTGGCATGATAGCTGGTGTCAGCTTCTCTCCTGCCTTCTGGATGGTCTGGAGGGTCAGGTATGAGCTCCACACATGCAGGCACAGTGTAGATACCTACTCTGCCCTGCTGGAGCCACCTGGAGCAGTTGAACCTTTGTGGTGCTCCCAGAAAATTCTGAATACATGCTCTCCCATCTAAGGAGGGGAAAGGTTTTGGAAAGGAAATTTGAAATTAACCTCCATTTAGCCACAGTAGTCCATTAACCTAATTTTCCTGGGCTCTTGAGAGAGGCATTCTGGTACTTGTGAAGAAGATAAAGGGTTAAATAACCAGTACAAATAGAAGGAATTTATTCTACATCTTCTGTTAATGAATTCTTCTTGATATGAGGCTAAAACAAGGTCCAGTAAAAAAATACCTACTTTGTTGATATAGCTAGAAATCTAAATACATGAGAGCAGGAATAAAGCTTATATTAGATAGGTGCTGTAAAGTTATTATTTAAAGTGCTATATGTTTCTGGAAATCGAGAAAGAGCAGAGTGGAAAATGTGTTTCACAGAGCATGCTCACGGGTGGAATGATTAATGGATCCAACAGGATTTTGAGGGTTTCATTGGAGAATCAGAACCTAGACCTAAAATGTGTATTGATGTCTGCTTTTACAGGAAGAAATTGATAAAACCATTCCCTGATCTAATCAAATAACAAGGTACCAAGTCCAACCACTGATGGCAGTGTAGAACTAATCCATTGATAAAAATTCTTAGTAATATGACTTTTTATGTTATCTGCTGCTCTTTATCATGCCTTGGAAGAGACATTTTGTATTTTGGCCCCATTTTTCATATTTGAGTAATTACATTGGGCTGCAGTGTGAAAATTCTTGATTTACACATTTGGTCAATCTAATGAAATTAATTAGATTTAATGCGCTAAACAATGCTTGATATGTTAAACAGTGCTTAATATTTAAGTACCAAAATGTAGTCCTGCATGCCTTTCTGTTGCATTTACATTTGAAAATTGTGTTGTTGGCCTGATTTTCATATAAGTACGTGTAAATGGTAACATGAAAGTAAAATACAACATATGCTCACACACACTTCACATACACAGCAGTGGGAGCCACGTAGTGCATATGTAGCATGTAGGTAACTGCTGTACTTGATACATGGATATTTAACTTAGAAAGACTTGCATGTACTTTTTTTCATTACTGTACCTGAAAAGTAGAGGAGAAAGAGAAGTGGAAAGAATAAACTAAATTCTTTGCTCCATCTTGCTAAACGGCATCTCTCTGCATTTATTTATGGTTCATGTAATTTAAATGAAAATCAAGTGGAGTTTTGATTTTATTTTCTTGTTATTGTTTATTTGTTTAGTTAAATAGAAAATAGAAAGACTGTATGATTCTTCCCTCTTCATCGTTGCCAGTACAGTGAGTTTCAACTGAAGATTTATGTGTAGTTTTGAAAAAATTCAATTATATATTTAATAATATTATATCCTCTTTCTAGATCTGTGGAGGAACTTGCATACTTCAAATGTTGGTATTGCAGCAACAGACTCATGTACAATTACTCCCAAATGTCCAAATACATAGGAGCATGTCTCATGGTTCAATTTTCCAGTAATCTTCTAAGCATTAGAATAGAAATCATCCTTTTTTTTGTAAATGTTAGAATTTAAATACTCCATCATTAGCTGTTAGCTGTGTATTTAGGCCTTATGTGTTCTATTTCAGTGAAAAAATTCAAGAGAAGTCTGCATCAGCTGTGTTGAGATTTAGGAGAGTAAGAAGTTACATGTTCACTCTTACCATGTTCTTCACATTATGAACTAAGTGTTTTCAGAAGGAATTTGTATTTTGCTTCAACAGAGTCAGAAGTTTGGTTACACCTTGCACAACATTTCCTCTCTGTTTCTTTGCTGTAGGTCCCCTTCAGTGCTACGATGTCACCCGTTCGATTGCATTCATCCAACCCCAACCTTTGTGCAGACATTGAGTTTCAGGCTCCCCCAAGCCATGTAACAGACCCTCTGGAGTGCTCTACTGAGTACATGAAGCTTCAAGAAGAGTTCTGCTTGATGGCACAAAAAGGTAGCTGGGGATGCCAAGCCTTTCCTGCAATGTGCTTCTCTGTTGTGTTTCTTTATTGCCTTCACTTAGTTATGACCAGGGCTTTCATCTGCATGAGATGACACTGTACAAATTTTTTAGCTGCTACAGGTGGCTTACATGAAGGCAACATGTGTTATCTTCCTTATCTTTTCCATGCATGTCATAAGTGTAGACATAGGTAAACTCTGCAATTGTTTTCCAAGTCTTCTGAATTATTTTCTGCATTCTGTTAATGTGACTGAATTTGCAAATTTTTTTCCTTAAAAAAATGCATTGTTTCTCCCCCAAGATGATTCAGAATGCCACTGTTACGCATAATGCTATGAATTAACTTTTCTGCAATATTTTCTGTGTCAGTGGAATCAGTGGAAAAAGAGCTTATTACAGGAATGTACTTTAGAAATGCAATTTTGTTGCCAGAATGGTTCTACAAACTGAAAAATACCATTTTAAAAAGCTTTTGTTATCTGTTTGCTGTTATATAACAAGCATAGGAAAAAATGTGAGACTGACATCTTAAAAAAATTCAAAAACCTGTTTAAAGACCAAGTAATCCTCTTTATTAGTACAATATTAAGTCCTGGCAGAACTGATGTTTCTGTTGCTCTGAAAAGCACAAATAAAAAGCAGAAAGGAAATAGCACACATTGGACACAGTTTATCCAAATATTCACCTTTCCATATGATCAGCACCAAGAATATGCTGAGATGAGATATGTGTGAACATACAGTGCACACATAACAATTGCAAGCTCTAAGTGCTTGTGCTTAATTTGGCATGGATTACTTGAGGTTCAGACCCTTGTTTCCAATGTCCATGATGTGGGATGGAAGTCTCACTCCCTGTCTTTATTGCTGAAGTACTGTGATGGATGTCAATGTGATTTCTGTAGCTGAGAAAACACCTGTTTTATTTTTTTTCTTTTTGCTCAGTGCATTCTCTTTTGAAGTCTGCCTTTAACAGCATAGCTATAGAGAAGGAGAAGCTTAAGCAGATTGTTTCAGAGCAGGATCTTACAGGCCACAATGCTCAAATAGCTCACCTCAGACAGTCCCTCTCTCAGGTATGTTCTTGATCTGATTTCAAGCACATTTAGCTTGCCCGATGCACTATTTCTTTTGTATTTTGGCCATTTCCTGAAGTAAAAGGAGCCAAGAAAAAGCCAAGTTCTCAACCAGAACTATGGCATACTCTGTTATGATGTAGATCTCACCTCAGTGCATGTGGAGGTGAAGGATATAATTTGTGTAAGCATGTTATCTGTTACAGTTTTCCAAAGTAAAGGAAAAGGATCTAATGTTTTTATAAAAATGCTAGATGTCTTCCTTGGAGCACAGCTAGGGAAATATTCTTGGTTTGGTAATGAAGTTTTAAATTATGACTGTATATTGTCAGATTTGTCTTATATGTCTGTGTCTCTAAATGCAAAAGGAATCCTGGGTTGCAATATAGTCATGGGTAAATAGGATTTCCAGATACACACCTGTTGCTCTCCAGCATCTCTCCCACTTCAGCTAAAGGAAACATTGTAATTTGCTTTAGTGGGGAAGAAGAAATTAGCAACAATAAGTCCTCAGGTTGCAAAATAATTCAATTTTTAAAACTGATTGTCAAGGAAGTGTAAAAGCATTTGCTGGATTGGTGTGGAGGACTGCATCTGCAAGAAGTATGAGTAGAGGTTTAAAGACAAGCCTTTCTATAGATACAGATGCATATCATGTTATGCAGATTGATTTCTGTGCATTGTGGTGGAAAAGGATTAGGGGCAAGAGATAAGGGTAAACATTTCTGGTCATCGACACAAATTTATCTAAGACCTGTGGATATTTATTAGCAACTTGCATGAAATAGGGAATCATACTTTCTTCTTGGTCCTGGCCTCCAACATTAGTTTAAAAGTCACTGTCACACGTTAGTTCACTGTCTCAGTGAAGAGGAAGTGGAAAATTGAATGCAACTCGGTTTGTGCAGTCTCATGACCAGGTTTGGGCCATTGAAGAAGCTTCTGTCAGGCTGCTGTTAATCATCACCTTCCCTTTCTGAGGGATGTCAACTATGAACATGCCCAGACCATTTCAGAACAAAGCAAAACTGGGTAATTTAAACTGTTTGGTGACAGTTTAAGCTTACCTGTTTTCCTTTGGTCTTTCTTTGTTTCAGTACATTCATGCAATCTATTCCTGAATCTGCACTGGGGGGAGACAGAAGAAGGTTCTTACTCCATTTTAACAATCCTTTTTTAGTAAAACAATATGTGTCTCTGTTCTTTTCTATAATCCTCAGTGCTGGGAATATATTAAGGTTAAATCAGCCATGTTCTAGGTATGTAGCATGTTATACTTCTGGATTTCAGAATCTGGCACACAAGTGTTCCAAACAACAGATAATACATATATATATATATATANATAAACTAGGTTGGACTTTAAAATATGAAAAAAAAATCAGCAGATACCAGGCACCAGTTGAATTCTGTTGATATTTGTGATACTGTAGTGGATCAGTAGCTTGAACTAAGTACAAAGGCAAATCTATAGAATTGATCTGGGTGGGCAGACAATGATACCAGCAATTATGTTGGTCTTACTGGAAATGAAGCAATCTCTGTTTGCAGCCTCTGAGTGCTGATAACCTTGACTCAGGAGGGGCTGTATAGTTGTAAACCAAGAATTGCCTCTTCAGGCAGTTTGTGGGTAGGTCCCATTTATTGTTCTGCAGTTTCACTCTTTCTTGCTGCATTCACTCCCCATTTCCATGATGTACATAACCCACCAGTACACCTGCCAAAGAGCTCTCTGAAGAACTGAGGTAGAAGGCCAGTGTTACACTGTGGGAGAACATCTGTATCCCTGTCTCCTGAATTCAAAGTAACCAAAGATGAGATCATGTCAGAGAGGATCTCAAAATAGGTATTTCCCTATGAATGGAAGAAAGGAGGTTCTGTGAATTTTTTTTAAAGAAAATTGCTGGAAAGAAGCTTTTTTAATTTTTCTTTTTTCTTTTTTTTCTTCTTTTCTTTTTTTCTTTTTGATGTTTACATTTTAATTTTAAATGAAATGTGCAATTTTTGTTTTAAGGCTCTCAACCAGAATGCTGAACTAAGGAGTCGCTTGAACAGAATACATTCAGAATCTGTTATTTGTGATCAGGTTGTCAGTGTAAATATTATCCCTAGTCCTGATGAGGTAAGACTTTGGCCTTTAATGGATTTAGAGTACAAACAAACCTTGCTAATTCTCACTAAACAGCTGTAACACACCTGACCAATTACTGAATTTTTCAGATTGGCAAATGTTCGTTCATAGAAAAAGTCAGGTTATATTTCCTTACATACAACAAAACTTTGGTCTTTTGTTTTCCATATGTCAGACATGAAAGAACTCAGCTTGGTCTTTTTAGAGAAACAAAGAAGGAAGTTTTGGAATATTAATTGTTGGCTGTGGGAATTAGTGAGGTTTTACTGTATTTGAATGTATCACACGGTAGCTAACCAATTCTGTATCTTAGTTTCTTGCCAAATCAACAGAACAATTTAGTATTTAATGGCCTGATTTTGCAAGTGCCTGAAGGGCCTCACAATTAGTATCTTGAGTGGTACTGTTAAAATCAAAAGGTTCAGTCTATGAACCAAGCACTGCACTAATATTTTTGCAACACCTAGTCTTTCTTGTCTTGCTTTCCTTAGTCAACAGATTAATGAACATTTGTATTAATAACAGTGTGTTTCCCATGTGACAAATCTGAATCTGTGGACTGCAATATATTACAATTATTATGGTCACTTTGGCAACCATTCTGCTTGCATTTTACAAAAATGTTTTTGATTTGTCTTTCACACTATTTTTTTTCTATGCATATGCCATTTCAACTAACACAGTCTTGTCTCCTAATTATTTCTTCCAACAAGCAAGAAAGGTAAAATTGTTTTTGTTTATTTGCTTTTCGAAAATGCCCAAACAATTTTCCAAGAATCCAGGATGTTGGAGGCTAGCAACAGAAGATAGAAGTAAAGTGGTGCCCCAGCACAGCAATCTGCAGTCAAGTTCTAGGCAATGGCCATCTCTTCTGTTCTGTATTTTTTGTTGGTTAGCTGTTGCTTTTTCATCTGTTCACCATTGTCTTGGTAGGAGTGTGCCTGATTGAAGAAGTTTTTCAAAGAAGTTTCCCAGTCTCTCATTCACTTATCTTGCTTGTTTTAAATTTATATATCTATAATCTTACAGCATGTAGGTAAAGCCTGTGTGAGGGTCTTCTTCAGGTAGGAGCATGTGTATTTTTCCAAGTCCATCTAGTTTACAGGAAACCTCAAAATTTTAATCACTTCCTGTAAAGATTATGATAAAACAAGCTTCTATTTTCATTATAATTCATCAAGCATCACAATCCATCTGCGATCGTTTAAATCCTAACGAAAAATAAAGGGGTTTTGACCTCTTGCCTTGTTTATGCTTTTTTGGGATGTTTTATTAGTGCATTTTGAGGTAACTGTATAGAAAAATCCTACAGGATTAAGATGTCAACCATATGCAGGAGTTCTGGAATAAGATTAATGAGGATTGTGCTGCAATCTGAAGAGTTAAGTGCATTTAGAAGGGCTTCAGTAGTTTCATCTGTATTATCTCCCAGGAACAACATGCTCTATAAATTAAGGGATTAAGTCAGAAACCTGTTTCCCTCCACAGCAACAGATCCTATGGTAAAATGGTACAGGGAGAGAATTTTAATTTTTCTTAATGTGATAGCTTGCAGGGTAACATTGAAATCTGGTTCTTCCCACTGCTAGCAGGAAGAGGAGGGTATGTTTCACTTTTAGCCTGCTGCACTACTGCCACACTCATAGCATTGTTCTGAATCCTTGACTTTGGTCTTACATTTCTTTATAATACCCTGTAGAGAGTTCATTCTCTTTAGTAGTATTGAACCAGTGTCAATGGCATAATTCAGATGAGATTTGGAGTATAAACAGAGAATAAAAACCCATAAAAATACATATTATAGCTATCCTCCTAAATACTTTAATATTTCAAACATTGTTACTAAACTGGTTCACAAGGTCATTTATTTGGAAAGTAATTTATAATTGCCTGACCTTATAAACCTTTATAATTAAAGTTTAGTTGTATCAAATCTAGCTCCCAGTGATGTAATTTGTTATTACCAGATGTCATTTCATCTGAAATTCATGGTTGGAGTTGTCTGACACAAACCAGTTATTGTCCACAAAATAATTTCTCTGCATAGAGAACTAGATCTGCAATTTCATGCTGCTAAAACTTGGCAGTAGATGCTGGGCAGGCCTCAAATGCAGACATGGATCTCACTATTCAAAATGCAGTTCATTTTGTAATCCTCAGTCTCATCTGTTAGGTGCACACAAAGTCCTACTGAAATGCTGTCTTTACTCTCTGTGCTTTTATTTGGCATAGAAAAATAATTGGGGTGATTTATCCATTCTATGCATATTTCTTTAATATTAGAAATAATACTTTTACCACTCTGTGCTTTATTTACAGACGGGTGAACAAATTCATGTCAACTTGCCACTGTCTCAGCAAGTTTCTAATGAAAGCAGGCTTTCTATGTCTGAATCAGTTTCAGAGTTCTTTGATGCACAGGAAGTGCTTCTGTCTGCCAGCTCATCAGAAAACGAGGTAGGCTGTGACAGCATGTGCCAGCTGTGCTGCTGGACAGAGTTAGGTAGTGCTACCCCTAGTGAATCCTTTTAGTAACACTACTTAGAATAAAAAGGTGTCAGAATGTGTAAAGGGTAGAGAAACAAACCTGAGACTACCACAGAAAGAGGTGTAGGAGTTCCCTGAAGTGTAAAACTGAGTTGGAAGTTGGTTGTGTCAGTAGCTTACGTTCAGTGCGCGTCCTTTCTAGGCTGTGGCCATTCCACCTAAGGATGACACAGACAGTTATCTGACTGTGCAGACAATTAAATTTAGATTTTAAAATAGTCTTTAAAAAAGTCTTCTACTATATATATACATATATATAAAGTTATTCTCTGTAATGAGAGAAATAGACAAAAAAGAAATGTTTCTGGAAAAAACAGTTGTGTAAAACAATCCTTAAAAATAGTTGTTTTACCTGATGAGATTCTTGTTTTGCAAAATGATGTTTATATAATTTATTTGCTGAAACACAAGTTGCATTTTATTGTTTGGTTCTTTATAAAAAGCACAAATCTGACTATCTCTTCTCACCTCCCGTCCCTAGCACATTGTTATCCATTTTTTGTTCATCCCTAATCTTACTTAAAGCCACCTTTTGCAGATCTCATGTCTGTATCTGGATAATAAGGAATTCAGAAACGTGAGGACAACGTAGCATTTGTTTTGACACCTTTAGTACATTGGCACTATGGACTGATTGAAACATCCAGTTGATTTAGTTAATAGTTCTAATTGGATTATTTCTTTGGATATTTGTGTCTCAGTTAACTCTTTTTGTCTACTTTGGTAGTGTATTTTATATATGTATTTGAGTTAATGGATATTTTATTTGTGTTTTAGGCTTCTGATGATGAATCTTATATCAGTGATGTGAGTGACAATATATCTGAGGACAACACCAGTGTTGCAGACAACATTTCTCGGCAAAGTATACTGTGTTTCAAACTTTGGGAAATTACCTTGGTTATGTTCATGTACCAGAATTACTGCATGTCAATACAAGGCCAACTCAGCTGAAAACAGTGAAGTTGGGCTTGCTTGTTCTGGCAGTGATTTGGTTGAATGGAGAACTCTGTTTTTCTTAGTGTGGTGCTTTCTTATGATAATATTTTTTTCCCTTCCCAGTTCTTAATGGTGAGCTAACAGGAGGCGCATTCAGAAATGGACGGAGAACTTGTCTCCCAGCTCCCAGCCCTGACACCAGTAACATCAATCTGTGGAATATTTTGAGAAATAACATTGGCAAAGATCTTTCCAAAGTGTCCATGCCAGTTGAGCTAAATGAACCTCTGAATACCTTGCAACATCTTTGTGAAGAGCTGGAGTACAGTGAACTCTTGGACAAGGCTGCTGAAACAGATGATCCTTATGAACGCATGGTAATGCATTTAGTGTAGCACTGTTCTGTATTAAAAAGGGAGCTCTTGAGTGGGTCTGTGCAGGGTCTTCTTTCTCCTCCTGGTCACAGACAACAGACCTCCCTGCTGGGTCAGAAAAGTGTTGTGAACAGTTACAGGTGGTAGGTTTGATCTAAACAAGGCTGAGGGACTTTTCTGAACCTCAAAGTCCTGCAGTTGAAAGTCATTTATTTAAGACTGATCTCATGCTCTGTGACTGTAGATGTAGGCACTGGCAGTTTCTAACACTGCAGCATCCATTCCTGGCTGTCAGTGATCAAGTCCAACAGCCTTCAAGAGTTAATCAAGTCTGTGGCTGGCTTATGATTAATAGAGCTGTGAGTAAGATGTCTTCCCAGACAATTTCTAATAGAGAAGTTTCAAAACACCAAAGTTTGCCAGGGCAGCCTGTCTTTGGCTCCCCTGTAAGGAGGTTTTGGGTTTTTAACTGACAGCCAGCAGCCTGTGCTCAGCTCTCAGGGTGCTCTGAGCTGTCAGGTCACCTTTTCCTCAGAAGATGCAGGGAAGGGCTGTAAGGGAAAGTCGGCAGTGTTGTTCCTGAACTTATCTGCTGTTCCCTGGTATGGGTTGGCAGCACTGTGGATAACTGGGAGAAGAGAGGTTGCCTTTGGCTCTCCTGCAATCACACACTCAAGTCCCTGAGCTGCCGTGTTCACAAGGCCTTCAGGAGAGTGAGGAGTCCTAAACACTGAAGAAGATGAACCTGTCTTGCAAAAGGGAGTTGAATTATTCATCATCACATTCTGTTTACTTACAAGACTCAGGAGATGATCCTAGTGGGTGCCTTCCAACTCAGAATTGAAGGGAGATTCTCTAAGGAGTGGGCAAGACTGTAATGAGTAAAGCAAGTTGATTGCCACCTTTGTTGAAAAGTTTGGAAGGTCAGTATCAAAGTAGTAAGGAGAATTCAGGAAGGAAAAGCCGTGGTCCAACTGAAAGCTTCCTTGGAAAGGTGGATTCAATTCCCTTCTCTGCTACAGATGTGAACTGCAGTACTGGGGAATGCAAGCCAAACTTTTAAAAAGCACCTTAAAAATGCAAACTGCACACCTGAGTTGAGGCATATGAGACTCCTTAGAAAAGAGCTGAATACCCAAAGCTTGTGGCAGCAATGCTGTGAATGTGTTACTGCTTGTTCACTGCTCTCTGAAAGATCAGGACTTTGCTGTCTTCAACAAGCATCCAAAAACAGTGGAAACCTTTTTACTTCACATTGTTCTCTGTATCACAAGGATAGTAAACTCCTTCATTTCTCTGCAGTTGTCTTGTAAATTAAATTGAAAAGGAATTTGAAATTAATCTGAAAGCAATTTTAGAAGAATGAAAATTTTTACTGTTGAAGAAAATCCTGTGAAGTGTTAATTTTGTTGATGCTGCATTTCTGGATAATATAAAATGAAGAGAGCACCTATTACACAGTGGGAAGAAAACAAAGCATGTAAAATCTCACATGAGGGCTGCGTCCTCACTAGCAGGAGAGGGGGACCTGGTTAAGGTTTGTCCCGTGGTAGCATATTGCCAATAGCTGATTTATTTTTATCTCTGCATTGTTTTTCTGAAGTTTTGTTTGGACTTCTGACTGGCTGACGAGATTTTTTTTTTTAAACTCTTCAAATGGAACCTGTAAACTAAATAACCATGGCTTAAAAACTTAAAAACTTAATTTATTACTCCCAGTTAAGCCTGGTTTAGAGATTATTAGATTGTGGTGGTGAATATAGACAAGGGGGCTGTTAAGGCTGCACATGTGTGGAACATCTGGAGATAACTCTGCATTAAGGGCATCCTAAGTGAGGGCTGTTTATGTTTGGCACTAAATAAAATAGTTCTCATAAGAAAATGGTATGTGATCTTGTAATCAGATGTTGTCACATAGTGTTTATTCACAGGAAGAACCACTAGAGCTGGGCCTGCTCTAGATCACTAATGATAAGCCTGGTCAAAGCCAGACAAACTCTGTCATATGCAGATTGTCATTCTAAGGGACTGTTGAAAGACTGAATGAGGCCATGAAGAAAAAGAAATTATATCAACAGAAGAAATAAAGTTTGTACTGGTTCTGGCTGGGATGCATGGCTTCACTCAGGTGTGCTTCATTAATCCAGTGCTCCCTCTGAGCACAGTGAGCTGTGTGGCACACACAGTGATGTACACAGGAATGTCTGCCTGTTCTCATGCTCTGCTCTGTGTTTTCACAGGTTCTCATAGCTGCCTTTGCAGCATCAGGCTATGCCTCTACGTACTTCAGAGCAGGAAGCAAGCCATTTAACCCAGTGCTTGGTGAAACTTATGAATGTATTAGAGAAGACAAAGGATTTCGATTTTTCTCAGAGCAGGTAAAGGTTGTTTCTAGATAGACACTCCTGTTTAGATTTGTATTTTTGGTTCTTCATTTTATAAAATAATCCCATTTTTTCTTTCTAGTTAGAATGGTTTACTTTCTTCGGAGTAAATAAATATTGTTAATATGAGTGGACTTCATTAAATGCTAGAAGGAATAAGTTTTTACAGTAATCAAAAGGAACTGTTTTAACTACAGTGTTTTAAGTACAACCACTTAAGTTGTATCTGTTTCCATAGCTATGTGGGCTATTTAGTATTTTCATATTGCAATAACAATTGTACCGTCGTAGGAATGAAAATTAAATGTTTTTAACTCAGCCAAACTGTTTTTCAGGTTAGCCACCATCCTCCCATTTCAGCCTGTCACTGTGAATCGAAAAACTTTGTGTTTTGGCAAGGTACACTTTTTAATTCTATAGCATAACTTCTTTTTTATTGTCAAGTAAAAACCTTGTGCAAGCTGAGCATTGCATTTGGAACTTACTCAGAATTTCTATACTTTTTATTTTGAAGTGACATACTATAAGCTGACAGTCTGATTTATTTTACTCCAAATTCTCATTCTTAAGAGTGAGCAGACATGTTACAACTTCCCCTGTCAGTTGCAGCCTGTTTATACTCTTCAGTTTATAAGGCTTTTACCAATAAAATTGCTATTTCTTAAAAACACAAGCAGTTCTTTCTACAGCTGAAAAAATAACCCCTTTTTTTCTTGTCTCTCCTGGCACGTGCCTTTAATTTGTATTGAATATTTGCACTAGACATTTGACAATCGTGCAGCAACAGACACAATTCTTAATTAAACTTACATTTAGGTTTTCTGACCTAATGTAATTTTCTAGTATTTTTTTACTTCTAGTACTTTTGTGGCAAATTCATTCTATCTACTGCCCTGTGGGTAGTCTAACACAGATGGTCTTGTGCCACACAGATCACTGCAAAGGGGAGACCGTGGTCATTTCAGTTTTTTAAATATTTCACTATTATATTCAGATATCAGGTGGAAAAACAAATTCTGGGGGAAATCAATGGAAATTCTGCCAGTTGGAACCTTGAATGTGACTCTTCCAAAGTAAGCTACTGTCCTCTCTCCTTTTGTTTTCAGTTTTTGGTGCACTCTAGTCTGTGCTGCCTTGTGAATGGGTTGGGGGAAGTGTATGCAGACTTCACGTGGATTGTACTGGTGAGAATTGGTGCCTAGCTCTAATCTCTCCTTAGTGATCAGGTGCAGTTACTGGAGCTTTTTTCAGCCTGAAGATCCATTTCTGTGTTTGGAGGAAAAATGTACAAACTCTCTAGAAAGTGATGGAGAGAGTGGGATAGAAATGTCTTCTGTTTTTGCAGTGGTGCTCTTGCTCCTGTACCTTGTGGCTGGCCTTTCTTTCTGCCTCTAACAATGTAGCATCACTCCATCTCTTTATCCATCTCAATAAGTTGGCATAAATACCCTCTGGAGCAGCTCTGTCTTCTGTCTTCATGCTTTCCTCTAAGCACTGAAGGAGAGTGTGCTTTGCACAATATAATTCCGTGGTTTTATTCTCTGGTTTGACATTAGAGATGCTCTGACTGGGTAGCTGTTACAGAGGGAAAAGGATGATGTGCCAGTGTGCTCCTGGCTTCCTACTTCCTTTCTTTGATCTCCTTTCCATATTTATGTTGTTCTATTTGTGATTTAATTACATTTTCTTCTTATAGCCTCAATTCACTCTTGTGTTGATCTGTGGGTCACTGTCCTGGCCCTGCAGGAATTGTGGCCAAAGCACTTTATGCTCTGAGGACGGTGGATATGCCATGCAGGGCTTCAGTGGTCCATAATGTGTTTATTTGTGGTTCATTTATAGCACCTTTCTGTAGTTCTGTGCAATGGAACTTAGGTGAGCTTCTCTAAGGAGGGTTAGTAATGCACCCAGGTGCAGGACTTTGTCATCTGTGCAGATGATTTTGGGCAGTATGGTTTGTTTTTACAATCAAGGAGCAATCTTTAACTTTCTTGTCACTAATGATCATGATTAATAGATGTTACCAACTACTTCTTAATCTCTTCTTAGGTATGGAGATTACTATGTCTGGAACAAAGTCACTACTTGCATACATAATATTCTTAGTGGAAGGAGATGGATAGAACACTACGGAGAGATAACTATCAGAAACACAAAAAGCAGTGTTTGTATTTGTAAACTCACTTTCGTCAAGGTAACATATGGATGCTAATATATACCTTATATTTGTATAATTGCATAATTTATGGATACATCAAGCTGTTTCTACACTATTCCTGAAGTCCACATTCCACTTTTTATCTTTTATTTCTTTTATCAGTATTCATAAAATGTAAATTGTCAAATGGGAAGGCTATGTCAAGTAGTATGATTCTATTCCACTGAACATTTGATATCAGTGTGATCCACTGCTGTATAGCTGTGTGCTGCACTATTTTTTGATTAAAAATGAAATGTCAATTTTTTTTTATATTACCACAAGGAAGACGCGAAGTCTCACTGTATACTACCATGCCATTTTACTTCTTCCTTTACTAGTTTTTGTTGGTCAATAATTTATCTCTTTAGATTGCACAATGCTGCTTTCATTCACAGTATTTTAATATCCAGGCAAGGACCGTATATAAAAATAGAACTCTGTATAGCTGTGTTACTATCAAGTAGTTTCCCTAGAAATAAGTTTGTCTATATATTGCAACAAAAGACATTGATACCATTGCAATGTTATCAATGGGGTGTCAACATGAATCTGAAATTTGTGTTTTGACTGGTAATCTGAGAATGGGGAACTGGCTCTTGGATCAAAGTGTAAGAGCTAAATGTGTCTAAGAAAAGCAAAACAGAGAAGAGAAGCAGAAAGAAACAACAAGTAACTGTGACTGAATATCTTCCCTTCTGTAGTGTTCAACACCCATCAAAGGATTCCCATACAAGTACAGGTATATTCAGTGCTTCCTCATGTAGGAAGAGGAGTGTTAGCTGGCTCTGACTAGCAAAGGGTCAGTTTTGCAGAACTGTGTGGGTTAATGAATGACAGTGTAGTTCCTAGATGTGCAGATAATTTAAATACTTTTATGTCAAAACCACATAGCAGATGATGCAGGGTTTCTCCTATACGAAATCAGTTAGTGTTAGGACCATATTATTTTCACATTTTGGTATTCTTAGTTCCAGGTGAGCTGTTCCAACACAGAATTTGGACAGTCATCACCACACACCGAGATTCATTCATTGTGGTATTGGTACAGTGGCTTGTTGGAAAAGCAATGTGAGCTAGTAATTCTTGGTTAAACTTGCAGGTGAACTACTGGAATTCAAATGTAAATGAGGTCCAGGGTGTTGTGATAGATCAAGAAGGGAAGGTGGTTCACCGCCTTTTTGGAAAGTGGCATGAAGGCCTCTATTGTGGGGTTGCACCTTCAGCCAAATGCATATGGAGGCCAGGTGAGAAGCTTGTAATAAACTCTGGAAGGTGTTGTAAAGTAAGCCTAAACTATGTGAAGCTGTTTTGCCCTTCATTTTAAATATATAAAATGCTACTAAGAAATTAAAATTTCTAGCTAGACAAATTTACATGACTTTATAATAATGGTAAATGGAAATGTTCTTACAGGGCATAATCTTTTACATCTCAGTCTGACTCCTGGGGTCTTGGGGTCAACAGGAGAATAAAATTAAGAAAAAAATTGGGCATCTGGGCTGGCCTGTCTGCCTTCTTACAGAGAGCAGGGTAACTTGTTTGCATTCAACAAATAGGGGTTTATTGAGTTTGCTGTCTTAATGCTTTATTAGCCTAAAGGATTGGTCTTCAGAGATAAGAGAACACCTGGGACTTTCAGGATCTAAATTCAGCTTCCTGCTTTCTTAGAGGCCTGAGGTTGAATTAGTCATTCTTTGCACCTGTATCTTTCATATGTGCATTATCCAGGAATTACTGTTCTTAAAACTTTGATTCCTACTTTGTATTTTTGCTATTTTGAACCCTACTTTGTACCCTGCTCTCTGTGATGTCTGTTCTGACTCCTCATAGTGCTGAATCAGTCTGTGAGTGTGTGTTAAGTTCCAAAATGAACTCTAAATATCAGTTAAGGTTAGGTTTTAGACAGACATTTGATAAGCCCACTTTCTGTTGAACAGGAAACTGTTTTTAACTTGAAAATCTTGAAAACATTAGGTTTTATTTAAAATAGAAGAAAGAGCATAAAAGTTTTGAATCTGTTAACATGCAGTTACAATCTCTGCAGGTTAAGCAGTTGAAATTAATATTTAGTGAATTTTGTTTCACCTAGAAAATAGCTTTCAATCCTTTTTAATTGTAAGAGTAAAATATATTAATTACTTTTCTGTTAAAAGTTTATAAATAAAGGAATCTCTTGCATATTTAGAGTAATAGCTTAAAAAAGCTTTTCTCTTTCTCTTACATATTCAGGCTCCATGCCAACCAATTATGAGCGTTATTATGGCTTCACAAGGTTTGCTATTGAGCTCAATGAATTAGATCCTTTACTGAAAGATCTTCTTCCTGCAACAGATGCACGCTTCAGGCCAGATCAAAGGCAAGAATGCTTATGTATACACTTGATACTTGGTGGGTCCAAGGCTGAGCTTGACTGAGTCTTGAATTTTGTTTGTATTTTCACTGCAGTCTGAATTAAGCTGTGGAGGATTCTGCTAGTAGAGGAGATAGTCAGTATTGCACTCAAATTTCTGCTTAAAGCAGCCGAGGGAAAATAGAAAGCTTCTTGTTGATGCAGTAGAGCTATAGTGCAACCTTGGGGCAGATTCCTCATAACAAACTGAAGAACAGGCTTTGTAATGGCATGCACTTCTGCCATGAATGGAAGCAGCACTAATTCCCTCCAAATTTTCTGTTCATAGCTGTTCAGGGTTTGTGATATGCTGAAGTTGCTGAACAAAGGGTGTGCCTCAGGCTGTAGGTCAGGTACCTGTAGCTGGGGTGTCGCGTCTCAGCCTGCATTTGAAAGTGCAACACTGACAACACACTTGGCTTCTGCTTGTCTTTGGTGATGATGGTGCTGGAAAATCCCTTGGACCAGACACGGTGTGATTGCTACAGGGCCTGCTCTTATTCCTACAGGCTTCTGGAGGAAGGAAATATAGAAGCAGCAGCATCTGAGAAACAAAGAATAGAGGAACTCCAGAGAGCTCGGAGGCGGTACATGGAAGAAAATGGCATTGAATATGTACCCAAATTTTTTAAGTGAGTCTATTCATTTGAGTTGTAAGTCTCTGTTTTTTATATTACAACTGGATGAAGTACTACAAGAATTACCACCAACAAAGACTCATAATCATGAATGTGTGGAAAATTGCAGTTTTAAGAAAGATAGTTAGATACCTGATACCTGCTTCTCTGAAGCAAGTTTTACACAGTTAAGCTTCATAATTGAATGATCATTTTCTCATAATGGGCCTCACTATACAAGCCTTCCTACTGAAGTGGAATTAGAAGTATAATATTAGGACCTAAGATTCAACTAGGGGCTTCTTTAAAGTTATTGCATAGACAAGTAATACTGTGTGACCTGAGCAACAACATCATTCATATATGTATCTATAACATGTATATATAAATGTATATGTATACACTAAAAATGTATTTATTTTTGAATGGAGGTGGTCTTCTGTTGGTTATTTTTTAATTAGCATTATTCTGAAACAAGAAATAGTCATGCCAAGAAGCCTCATGTTTAGCATGGGGAATCAAAAGTGAAAAGACTGAACATGCTTGATGCAGTTGTAGCATAATATAAGCAAAATACAGAGACAAAAAAAACAGATGGTTAAAGGTTTACATTCTGCAAGCTACATCTATTGGATAACCCTCTTCACATAATCAGAATCTGTAATGGCTAAAGGGGTTTTATGTGTCTCTAAGACCTGCTAACACAGATCAGACAACAGATTTTCAGTCTTGGCTGTTTTGTCTGTCTTCCACTTTTGGTATAGGTAGAGGATGATTTTGCCTTTAAACTCCTGACTTGTGTCCTTTAGATATATGAAATTTGACTTAATGATAGACAGATCAGACAACAGATTTTCAGTCTTGGCTGTTTTGTCTGTCTTCCACTTTTGGTATAGGTAGAGGATGATTTTGCCTTTAAACTCCTGACTTGTGTCCTTTAGATATATGAAATTTGACTTGGGTTAGATCAGAGAGGTGTGGAATTTGATTTTATATTGCATTAGAGCAATATCTATGGTTAAAACTTTTTTCCTCTCTTTATCTCTCTCTCTCCCTTTTTCCCCCCTTTCTACAGAAAAGTTATTGACGCTAATCAAAGAGAAGCCTGGGTTACCAATGAGACCTATTGGGAACTGCGAAAGGATCCTGGCTTCAGTAAAGCAGACATTCCTGTTCTCTGGTAAACTGAGAATGTAGACCTAGCAAACATATCACTCTGAAGAAGAAAAATAACTATGCACAATATGTTTCTTATAGCTAAGTGTGGTTTGTGGGTCTACAGAAAAACCATATCATACGCATTTATATTCATCTTTATAAAGGACTTTTGAAAGTGCATTAGACCAGGCCCCTGACCACTTCTGGATCTTTCTAATTTTGCAGCAGACATTAAAACTAAAAAAAAAAAAAGAAAAAAAAAAGGAAACAGAAACCTTTTAAAGTTTCATACACTGAAAATTCAGAAATAAAGAAGCAGATGAGTTATCCAAAGTCACTCGGAAGAGGTGGTAAGCGCAAAACTGCAACCGGTGCTTTAAACAGACATTAAGAGTAATACAATTTAAATTAAAAAAAAAAAAAAAAAGTAAGAAAAAGAGAAAAAAATCCATTTTGTTTCAACTATTTTTGTTAAAAACTCTTGGGTCACAACATTGTCATTTCTGGCTTCAGGTTAGTCCTTTGGTGTGATGTGCTTGGACTGGCCTTTGTCAAAAAGATATGCTTTTCTGGAAGCTGTTCCCATTCATATGCCATTGTTCATGCCTTAACAAAATATGAAGATGTACAGTAAGTAATTTTAAAATATCTATGCTTAGGCTTGTGTGAAGGGCAGATTTTTAAAGCACTAGAATTTTATCACAATATAAATACCAGAAAACCTGCATTATTTGAAATCAAAAGATAACCAAACATCTAACTGTATTTCAGAGGTATGAGATCTACTGTACATGCTTTAGCTTTGGGATGCTGACTGTATAATCAGACTGAAAAGACTGCTGGCTGGTTGAATTTCAATTTTGGTAAATGCATATGAATTCCTAGTCAGAAAGTTCATATTCTAAATGACTGATGCTGAGATGAAGTCATCATTTTTAGTGCTGGCTGGACATTGACCTCACAGTGAATCTCATTTTCCCATAACTGTTTATACAATTAGAAATCCCTGAAGCTTTGCAACAGTGTTAAAAGCACAGAAAGATTTCATGCGAAGGTCTCTGGCTTCTCTCCAGAAGCTGGATAGTACTGTAGATGCAACTGTTTTCTGCCACACACACTGTTTATTTTCCTGCCTCTGTTTTTTCCCCATCCACTTTTCACATCTAAATTTATGTTTGAGAGTATGGCAGAGGCTCCCATGTGTTGTAGCTAACAACTTCTACTTGTGTTGCCAAAATAGCTTTCGTGCAAAATTATACTTTACATTTTTTCATAAAGTGGTTCTATATTTTTTGATTAAAAACAAAGTCTCTTATGCGTTGCTAAGCCTCAGTTAATATAAGTGGGAGAAGACTTGGCACTTTCTGTTTGAAAATCTCTGAAACATAAAACAGTAGGAGGGCAGATTTTAGTAAAAGAAAAACCAGTAATTTATTAGATAAAATCTACATTCCATGTGGTATGAACTAGTCTTCCATTTATGCATGTGTTATACATCCCACCACTGATGATAGGTTAGATTTCATGCATAGACTCTTTATTCCTTTGTGCCTATATATGACACACAATTTTTCTATTTAAGATTGATTCCAGTCCTGAGACCAACAATAAAATTATTAGATAGGTAAGTGATCTGCCAGCAGAGCTGCTTGAACAGTTCTCAGTGCATTACCACACATCCCCAGCTCTCAGCCCGCTTCTTCCTTTTTCAGAGTCAGGTCCCTGTATAACTGAGATTACTTTGGTTGTTTAATATTAGTTTAGTTCTCCCTGTTGATTGTATGGTGAAGTAACTAGCTGGGCAACTAGCTGCAAATCAGCTCCAATTTTGTCACACAGTTCTGTTGTCAGAAAGAACTATAAAAAACTACAGAAAATATTAAGTAGACCTTTTATGAATTGGGAATGCTCGTGAATTTCTTATAAAAAATTTGGTATAAAAATCCCTGTGTAGATTAATGGGATTTCTTCCAAAGAAAATTCTAAGTTATTCAAAGAATGCTATCTTTCTCTTTCCCAGTTGAACCTAGTCCGATTTATTCTTATTTTAGTTCTGCAACTGTTATTATAAGAAAATGAAAATATATCAAATTTGGTTTTTAAAATAATATTTGGTTAAAGTTATCCTACTTGTTTTAATGACATTACACCAAGAATCAAATTGGCTCATTGTGTGTACAATAGCAATTATTCTGTGTCATTTTCTTTAAAACAAACTCTATTAAACATTTGTCCATCTTTTGCTCCAGTCTTTGTGTGCAGTTCACCGTGATATTAGGAAGTATTATGTGTGTATGACTTCAAGTACATTTGAGGGACAGAACTGCATGTCCTCAAATCTCTAATTTAAATGCAGAAAGAAGTTCTTTAGTTTTACCGTGTTCTTGTAGTGCTCTGTGAATGCCATTATTTGCAATGCAAACTGAAACTTGGTGGACACTGAAAATGCTATCACTGAATTGTTTTTTACAATTTTTTATTTGACACTCATTGAAAGAAAAATAATATTAACATTTTTAAAATTTAGAATATCTGTGATATGCCAAATCTTTCTATTAAAAAGGCACTTTCTAAGCCTAGTGGATGTTAAATTAGTTAATTAGTAAGTAGAGAAGACACAAAATGATGCAACACAAGATATTTGCAATCTATATCAGACGTTAAAAAGTTCAAGCAAATGCACCATAAAGCAGTTTCTTGTAGTGCAGAATTCTCTGTGTTCTGTGCAAAATCTGTTATTGCATTTTCCCTTTAACACTGGGACACATCATGGCATATTTTGTGCTGTTTCTGAAGAGGATAGGTCTGAGGGCTTCTGTCCAAATTATAATTTTTAGTCAACCTGTGGCATTTCACAGCAGGGGGACAGTGAGTTTTCCACACCCCCTGCCCCTGTAGTGCAGAATGGAGTATCCCATGCTGCAAAGAGAGTGCACCACTGGCTGTTTTGCAGCTTGGCACCTTCTGTAAATGCCTGCTGGTTTTTGGCAGGGCTGCTGCTCTGACACCCCTTCCCAGCATGTGGGATTTTTCTGCTCCAGGAGCAGACCTTTACGCTTCCATTGAACCTCGTGAAGTGTTTCCTGGCCCAGTCCTCAAGCTGAGCAGTGTCCTCCTGGTTGAAGCGTTGCCATTTGGCGTGCCATCTCATCCTCCTAATTTGATGTCATCTGTGAGCTAGTTACCATGTAGTCTGATGTCCTTGTCCAGGTCACTGGGGAGATGTTGATTGACATGGCCACAGAACTGACCCCTGCAGGGCTGCCCTCATTGCTGGCTGCCAGCAGAGCATCAACCATTGATCAGTGGGTGCCCTGCCAGCCTGGGATTCAAGCAGTTTTCAGCCCAACTCACTCCATTCATCCAGGCAGTTTCCTTTTGGAAGGCATGAAAAATACTATCCAACTCAGTAGATTTAATTCCTGTATGCTTGGTAGGTGTTGAAAATTAGTGTAAATCAATTGTCATGTTAAACTTCTTATGCAATTTAAGAAGATTTTTCACTTCAAAGACATATGCTTTTTTCCTCAAAACACTTATTCCTGTATAAAAATAGACAATTCTTACCCTTTAGTTTCCCAATAATGAGCTGTACTTTCTATTAATATTTTAAAAGTGTACCTTAATTTCCTTGTTCTGGTACTTTGGATATGATAGGGTAATAGTAGCTATTTTCATCAAATGCAATGTCTTACAAAGACTTAAATAGCTTCATGCTTATTTTAGATCAGTATTATCAAGGTGGCAGATTTTTTGGCATATTAGAAATTTTTATCTCACAGAAAAAGACAATTTGAATATGAGTTGATTTTCATGAAGCATCACTGTGATTAAAAAGTCATCTAGGAACCCAATCTAATTTTAGACAGATGTAAGCTGCATGAAATAAACGTTTTTGTATTTGGCTTTAAAAGTGAGATTCCCACTCTAAAAGTCTTTTCATCATACAAATAATGTTACCCTTCTTTTTTCTCATTATGAACTTCTGACTCTGAATAAGAGAGTATGGCATCTGTGGGTTTTATGTGAGTAGCACATGCCAGGCATGTGTCAAGTACTGCACTGTGTATACATGGCAGAGTGTTGAAAGATAGAATCCTGAATTCCCTGCTGAGCACTGTCAGTGTTTTATGGAAACAAACCTTAAGGCACACCAGGAGCCAGTGCTGGTCCTGCCCCCTTGGGCACCTGGCGAGCACCTTGCATCTGGGCCATGTCCTCTGCTCCCCATGGAGGGAATGTGATTTTCTCACCTCTGGCCAGTGGAGCCCAGCACAATTGCAGTCTTACACTTACTTACAGCTTCTCCTCAAAAAAATGCCCTGGAGGGGAGGAGAGGTCCTTTTGCAACTGCACAATAACCAAGAGAGCTGAAAATACCAATTCTCTGTTTTGCAAAACTTGCTTTCACTAGCAAAGGTCTATTAGTGTAGGGAAGGTTTGTGTGATCTCCTTGTCTGACAGGATTTTAGACATTGTCTGGTGCCACAAGAAGCAGTAGCTATTTTACATGAGTTGGCTGCAGCTCTAATCTGAGGAATGAGCATTTTCAGATGGCATTAGTGACACTGGAGCTGCATAATGAAAGCAAAGGAGAGTTTTTCAGATCAAATCCACCTGAAAGGAAGGTGTATTTGTATTCATATGCTAAAATGATAGGAGTGGTTGAGACAGAGAGTTTTTCCCACCTAGGGGAATAAGATAAATGTTGACAAAAGTGTATCAGAAGCCCTGGAATGGTCTCACTGGTAACCTTGTGTTATACACAGACCCATGAGAAAGCTAAAGAAATTTGCTATGTCATAACCACTTACCCTGGCAGCTACTGGGGCTGAAAAACACTACCTTGTTTTTTTCTTTCTGTCTGTCGTTAAGAAACAGTCATCAAAACTGTGTGAAACTTGAATTTGCACTTCAGTGCATATATTGGTAAATTCGAGGTATATTTAGTATAAAAAGTAGTATAATTTTCTACTTTACCATTCCTAGTTACTTCTATGGTAATTCTGATACCAGTCAGCATTTTCATGAAAAAAGGGTGGTTTTTTTCCTTTTTTTTCCTTTTTTTTCCTTTTTTTTCCTTTTTTTTCCTGAGGAATCTAGACTGTGCTAATAAAGGTATAATTATTCCTGGGGAGATTATCTCCATAAGCTCCATTAGAATAATGACTGGCACCCAGGATAATGCTGCAAATCTGAGTAAGGTCAGAGAAATGGCTTATTTACAGCAATTTATCTTATTTTTGTATTATATATTGTAAGGAGTCTACTTACAAAAGCAAATACATTATTTACTCTTTAAGCTAGGGTATGTAAAACACCTTTATTCATTAGCTTTAGTGTATCTATATTTCTTTCATCAAACTGAAAAGCATCTTTATAAAAGGATTTTTGTACAGTTTCTTGCAAGTTTAAAAAGTAATATTGTATTTCATATACCAGCCTCCTCCTTTGTCAAATTTTGTGGCATTATAAACTCAGCATCTTTAATTTTTTTTAATTACTTTCCTTGCAATCTTTGTCAAACCTCAGAAAAGAAAGGTGAGGGGATGGTGAAACTAGTCACAGAATCTCTGTCAGTGTGTGATGTAACAAAACAGAAAGTTTTCTAACTTGTAGGAATTAAAATGTCAGCAGAGCTGCTGGATCCATTTCAGGCTGGTTATCTTAATACCATTTTTCTTTCCACTGATCCATGACAGCATGAAAAAAGGGAAGATTGGAGACACTTGCTCAGAATTAATGCTGAAGGTGAAGGGAAGTTTTTACCCCTTTTATAAATAAAAAATTACTGCAGCCAGTTTTTGGCTGAAGGTGTCTTGGTAACATGGACAAAAAGAGTTACACAGTCTGAATATATAATCAGCAGTGTGTAGTATATTCTTTCTGACCTATGAATAATTCATTGAAGTGTGGTAAAGCTCCTTATTGCTACTCCTGCAGCAAGGATTCAGCTGTCTCCTGTGAAACACTAAAATGTATTTTCGTATTTGCTGCTACTTTTAGTGGTCTGCATTGGTGAAAGAAGATATCTTATGCTAGTGTGTAATGTTGCTGGCCCAGAACATGAGGCATGCAAAATGGGAAGAGGTGAGGAAATTCCTTAATGCTCAGAAGTGGGGAACTTCTCTGAGAATCAAAATGATGTGCTGTGCCAGAGCAGCACACAGTGGCAGATATTCCACCAGAACTGTTCTTCACTGAGGTACTTGGCTCCTGGGGCCAGTCAGGGTAGCTGAACAGGCAACCTCTTGTTCTGAAATTGCATCTCTTTTTAGGATTGTGCTTGTGTCCCAAGGGTTGGTTTGTCGTGTCCACCAAGAATAATCAGTGCTCGAGTCAGCGCTGGAAACTCAGATTTCTTGTCGAGTAGTCCTGTGCTGAATACTCTCTCTTTCCTTGTTAAATTCACCTGAACAAGGATTATTACAGTAATATTAACATTGTGAATACAAGGTTAATCCTCAGTATTTTCCAGGTAAAGGAAAATTTAGGATATATGTGGAAGAAATACAGATGAGATCTTCTATTATCCTTGTATTTGCTTAATATTTTATAAAATATTTTGAGACTGGATCACAATAAATATGTTAAAATTACTCTATCACCTGTCTTGAAGTTGACGTTGAAAATTATCATTCTAATTTGAAGTTAGAAAATAAGTTTGTTTAATTTTTGAAAAATGTGCTACTGGTAGCCTTTAGTGGTTAAGATACAGTATAACAAATTCAAATAAATTTTATTTTCCACTGAGTCTCACAAAAGACCTGACTGAGCAGAAAAGCAAGTGCTGATGAATGTATTTTGGTATGCAGTCATAAATGCAAAATGACAACTTCTACCTTAGTAACCCTTCTCTCTAATTAGCAAAGACACTGTTCTTGTTCCTTTTTAATCATTTCTAGGCTACTTATTTTCAAACATTTTTTCCACACTAAGAATTAATGACATGAAGATTGAATTTTAAAAAGTGAACCATGTTTGGAATTCTGCAGCCATGAAGAGTGGTGTTCATGTCATGCTAAATGTCCACTTCTCAGGGTGGACCACTAAAATTTCACCCTTGGGCCAAAAATAAATACCAGAGGGCTTTTCCAGTGGGATTCTTCTTTGTATATGGATCTAAGTTATTTACTGTCAAATAAGAAATTAAGCTGCCAGCATCTGATATCTGAAATATTTTTCTTCCCCAGAATTGCATAACAAGCTGCCTGTTCTTTATCTGTTACTGCTAGATTGTCTGAAGTGGATACTTTTATTTAGCACGTGAAAAGCCATCATAAAATTAAACTGCTGTGGTATCAAGAAAGATTATTATGGCAGTTCTGTACTAGGATATTATGTATATTTTATTTGTTGCAGTCAGTAGCAAGGCCCTTCTCTGCGTCTCTATCTGCTTTGTATAATTAACTGGTGGTTTATGATTTCTCAGTATTTCAACAGCAAATAATTCTGTATTTTCTCTCACTTTTGCACAAAGCTAATATAAATTGGGAATAATGTCACACTTTTTCTGGTGTGATTAGATGCCATGCGCACATGTATGACATGTAGTACATGTTATTTTTTTTTACCTTGCTCTGACCCTGAGAATGCCATTAGAAGAGCAAGGTTTAGATTAGTTGTCATTTTTATGCTGCCTTACTGAGCTTGTTTGCTTTTAACAACCTTTCAGGTGGTAGATTGCCCTGTGCCAATTCTTTAGCAGGCCAAAATGTCAGAACCTAAGCAGCTAAAAGAGCATTCTTTGCTGGTTGCCTGTATCCCTGGGCTGGTTCTGAAAAAAAAAGTCAAGCAAAACAAACTATATCTGTTAATTCCTTCTGCACATCTTTGGGTAGCTTACTTGTAAAAGGTGATCCCCAGAGTCTTTCCACTGGGATTATGCTATTATGTCAGCTACAAAGGCAAACAAAAACTTGCTTTGTGGTTTTTAAGATTAATTTAGAGGCAAAAAGTTGCTTTTAAGAAGCATAACATATAGAGCCAGTGCTACTTTTGAGTAGTGGGTAGATAGTGTCTGTTTTAAAGGGAAATAACATACTGTAATGAGAAAGAGTCTGAGTTCTTAAATGCACCAGATAAATCTTTTTCTGTTGTTTGAAAGCAATAGAAGAAATTTACTTAAGGGAAAGAGAGACAGTGATAAGCATTTATGTACCCAGCTACCCAAATGTTGCAGAATGCATTGGTTTTTGAGTACTTTAGTGTTAAAATTCACAGGCAGGACTCACAGGTTTGTACTCAAAAGTTTGCTGTGGACTTCCATAATAAGATGAGGAAGAATATGATACTGGAAAAAAAATCAGTGCCATAATTTCTAAGTAACTCTAAATAATAGAAAATGGATTTGCAGATATTTGTAGTGAAAATTATATAAGCTACTTAGAGTATCGCAATTCATAAAAGCATAAATTTGGTCCTTCATTGTACATTCAGTAATTTAACATTAAAAAAAGAATTGTTAATTGTTCTTGATGGATTTCCTGCAAATGCATTCATCTGTGCTTGACTATTCACAAGTTTAGGATGTCTTCATTATGATTCTTTACATCTTATTAATTCTGATTCCAAATATGGGCTGATTGTGCCTGTAAATGCAATTCTATTGCTTATGGTTAGTAACATCATCAGCTGAGGAGCAATACAGAAAGGATGTAATTTGCATATTCCAAATCTATAGAATATTATTTCCCTGCAAGAGTTTATCAGCAATGCACATCAGATTTTTTCCTGCTCCATCTGCTTGGAATCTGACGTTGCACAGGCATCAATGCATACTTAGCATTAACATTGCAAACTGTTCTCATTTAATTCAGTTTAAAAGATGTAGATGCTTAAGTTCAAATAAAAATGCTCAACATTGACATTCCTAAGAAAACAATGTACTGGTTTACCCCCTTAGCCCAGGCTTTGTAGCACTTGATTTCTAATTCCTACATGCTTAAACAAATGAGCACCTACACAGAGGCTGAGCTGCTCTTGGTACTCCATTCTCCCTTGAACCCAGTGAGCTTCCAGGTGAGTGGATGATCCAGCTGCCCAAATCTATTTCAGCTGTAGGCCTAATGTGCAGTCAAGCCTAGGTATTCAACTAGTTGCCCTTAAGCTTAATTTTGAACATGTGCACCGTGTTGTGGAAGATAAAATTGTGTGAAATGCAGTTGGTTTGACTGCTTGCCACTCGGAGCAATATATTCGACTTTCCTTTGACTCTCTTGCATTTTGGAACCTTATTCTGGAGCTTGTAGTTTTTAAAAACAAGTTAGCTTCATGTCTCTGCACTGCTCAATTAGGTATGACATTTGGAATAAAGAACAGTACATTAAAACAGTTACAATTCATCATATTATGTGTCATTCTGGCAAGCTTAATTGTAAGAGTATTTGCAATCCCTGTTCCTGTTTCCCTATACTTTCACTGGGATGGTGCCAGCCCAGAGCTGAGGGTTGCTAGTACTGTATACCAGTCAAAAAAAAGGAGTCTAACCTTTGTGATTTGTGGGGAAGGAAGGGGGTGGCTGACTAGGAGAGCAAGGTCTTAATCTCAGCCTGGAAAAGGATGAATGTGAGAAAGTGCCTCTCTCTGTCTAGGCTTTAGAACATACATAGAATTGCTTTTTTGGTATGTTGAGTTCTCTGGCTACTTCTGAGATTAAACCTAGCCAGAAAAGAGCAGTAATAAAACAGTTTTAAGTTTCCATGTAATGCAGCTGCAACACTTATTCTATGTCTTTGCACTTGTAATTTGATTTTGAACGTACTGTTGTAGTAATCCAGAGAGCAGATGAAGCCTCACACTGACTACCTCTCATGCAATAAAACCCAAGCTCATTCAGTAGTTAATGTTGATTACAGCTGAGCATCCTTTGGCCACATGATTCAGGGAGGTGGTAGTGGGGGAAGTAGCAAACAAGAAATAATAATTAAGACTTTATTCCAGTGATATATGTGGTATACATGATACCCATAATACCAACTCTGACTGAAGGAGGTCCTACAGCTTCTGGTAGGAAATAAAAAGTGAATTTGGCTATGCTATAGTTTTTGTTGTGCTCTAAAATGTAACAAAAGATGTCATCTGTTTCCTTCAGGCTAAGTCAGATTTACCAGGATATTGTGTCCAAAACATACACACAATTCTAATTTTTGAGGAAACATGATGCTCTTTTACCTGTTGCAATGTAATTGGATAATGCATGTACAAATGACTTGTGTAGCCTGCCAATGAATGTTGCTAATGCCTTACCAAAAAAAAAAAAAAAGATAAAGCATATTTTTTGTATTTTTTTTTTTTTTCCTCGGAGGCAAATCCAAACAATGCTAGATTTGGGAAACTGTTTACTGAAAAGCATTTTCTAATAGATCTCTGAAGAAGTGCAATTGTATAATTACTATTGTTCAGCGCATACAGTACATTGTCTCCATCACTCTGTACACTGCTGCTATTAGTGCTTGTTCTAATAAATCTCAATGTACACTGTTTAAACTGCTGTCATCTGTGTTCTGATTTATTAATGTAAGAAACACTTGAGGCAATGGTTCTTGAATAAATTATTTGCAATTAGTTAGATTAATTGATTATTAATCATAAAGTTCTTAATATGTATTTTACAGATTGATTTTGAAGTGGTGGGTGATAGTGGCAGCAAAAGCACTGAAACAGTGGTTTTGCAAAAGCATCATTCTGTTCCTTTCTAACCTTTTTCCACTGCAAGAATATTTTTATAAAACTTTTCCTATGTGATTCTCTGTGCAGTTCCTTCAACTCTGTCAGGGGCTACCAACTGCAGTCTCAAAGGTAATTTTCTTTTTGCCAGTTCCTAGTTATATCTTCATACTACAGCTGATAAGAGCCTTTTTCTTTCTTTCTATTTTTTTTTTCCATTTCAGCTTGTTCTTTGTGATTAAAGGGAGCTTGCAGTAGGCTTCTCAAGTTTTGAGAGAGGGTGTAGAAAAAATTGTTCCTGATGTTCTCTAATAGATTTGAAAAAGTGGAAATGAAAGAAAAAAAAAATACTAGACACCCACCCTGTCCGGCCTCTTGGAAAAATAACAGTATGTGGGATTTTGGGATTTTTCCATTATGTGCTTTTGTCAGCTGTTCAGCCCTTAAAATGAAAGCATAATAAAAAATTAGAATTTGGTTGGGAGGAGAAATTAAGGTTTTTGTTATTTATTAGCATTGTAAAAAGAACAAGTGTTCAAACAGTCTGGAATGTTGCCTGAGTGGAAGCAATTGCAAAGGAAGGGAAAAGCCTTTTTTCATGAATGGCAGTGCTTTCTGTCTTGTGTCAGAGTACACATCTTGTGCAAACCTCTCTCAGGCAGGGGCACACTAGGAGCTTATTCCCTGTTGAATCATCCCAAGAGTGAAACTCAGCTCTGCCTCCACATTTTTCCAGTAGAGATCTGTCCTTTACCTCTAAATGCTTTGGGTGGCTGTGACTCAGCAGAATTACTGAGCATGAGTGAAATGTGAAAAGTTCTGTGGTGTTACTTAATTGATTAAAAGAAAAATCAATGCAGCAAACCTTTGGGAACAGAGAGCAAGATTCCCGTGAGGCAGCACAAGCAGTTGGACAACTAATTTAGCACCAAAACCATTACTTCAGGTATGAAAGTAAATTACATATTTAGATTTCATCTAAGCAAGAGACAGATGATACTTCTTGGTAACCACAAACATGTGGGCGCTGTGGTGTGGAGAAGTGAGACAGTGTGGGAAGCCATTGACAGGATTTCATCCTGACTTAGCTAAAGGAGTTGCCCACAGAAAGCTGCTCCAAGTTTTGCTGCTGGTACCAAAATCTGTTCTGATGTGATGATACATAACATTTTTGTACCGCCAACATATCAAGCTGCATGGTTCTTCAAGTCCTCATGAGGTACTCTATTTGGATTGAGTGACAAGTCTAATTTTACTCAAGGTCAGCCAATGAAATGTCTTATATTTAGACTTTATGTTTATTTCTGAGAGCTATGTCCAAGATTTAACTTAGAGTAAATGAAGAGACAGGTTAGGTTGTATATCCCATATCTGTTTCCCAAGTGCATATTAATAATGGTATATTCAAAATATTCAGAAAAAAATGTGAACGTAAATGCATGTTACAGACATGAATCTGTTGTGAAGATGTTTTTTGCCTCTGATGAGACTACTTTAGATTATGTTTGTAATTACAAGGATAAGTTCAAAAGCAAAACCAAATACATAGTTGCTTTTCTCACTGATGAGTGTCTGGCTACATTTCCTTTAGTAGAGAAAATAAACTAATTGCTAGCTCAAATTTCACAACTATCCTAGGTTTCTTGAGCAGGTTTTTTGACAAGTCAGTGGAGGATAAAATTATAATTAAACTTTCCCAAAAGGTTGTACTTGTTGGACTGCAGGTGCACTACAAGTTCTGGTAAGGATGTTGGGTTATTTCTTTCATCCGATAAATTTTAATGTGTCAATTGTCTTTTAATTTCCTCTTTAAGTAGGTTATTTTTGAGGTCTTTGCATTACATTTAGCAGTCAAAGAAATTGAAGAAATACAGCACAAAAGCACATCCATTCTTCAGTCCTAGTTCAAGAGCTGACTTCAGTTAAATGCTGATCAGCTGACTTAGAATTAGGCTACTTTTTATGTTTGGTGACAAGCATTTCTTATGTTACCTGTTTGTTAAAATGTTTAGTACTTGGAAACTACTCAAGTGTATTACTTTATGCCTACAAGTGTGAAAAGAATGAATTAGGAAACTAGATGAAGACATGCTCTTGTAGCATGAAAAGGAACAGTCTGAATAAACATAGGGGTGATTATGAAAGAGGATGCAGAATTCTTGCTTGCCCTACAAACACTGATTTAATTTTGTCTGTTTATAAATACTCTATCCAAAGGCCTGAGAGTACTTTATAATAATAATAATAATAATAATCAGTTCTTGCAGTATCCTTCCCTGAGAAGTGATATATTAGCACAGCCACATGCAGTAGGTTTCTGAGTCAGAGGTTAATTGCCCAGTATCATGGAACAGTTGGTGTCAACACCAAAAATAAAAGCAGTCCTGCTGCTCAGTTTAAAACATGAGGAGAAGAAGTAAGGAACAAGCTCTGTCTATGACTGAAGGAAGTTTTATATGGATGTAACTGTACCAGCACCCATCAGACAGCTTAGCATGGACCATGTGAGTGCTAACATAGTAGACAAATCCTTTGTTTTGTAATTTTTCTTCAGATACAGTGGCATAGCAGCATCTGTTGTTCTGCATCCTCATACATGTGGATGGGCAAAGCTGCCCTGTCACATAGACACATCCACTGACAGATGTTGGATAAAAAGAATTTAGCCATTTGGGCAGCATCTTTCCAAGGAAAGGAAGTATTAAACCTACTTTAGATCACACTGGCTTGTTTTTTTACAGATTTGTCTTTATGAGCTAATAGTGCTACATGATGAAAGCAGCTTTGTTGTAATGTTTATGTAACAAATGAAAGCTGGAAGATGAAGGGAGAAAAGAAACCAAGTGTTAACTGACTGGATAAACTGAGCTGGTGTTGAAAAGATTAATCCCAAAATTTGCACCATATTATGCTGGTAATTTGTTTAATATCTTCTTAGTGAGCAAAAGGATGCTGTCAGTTGCCAGACTGAGAGCTGAAAGATGTGCCTACTTCTCACAGGTGGTAAGTGTAAATGCAAACATATTACCTTGGCAAATCCCTGGAGGACTACTTTTGCCTTTCTTTTTAGTGAAGGCTTCACAGCTAACACATCCATCTGTCCATTAAAAATAATGCCATTAATACTGGGGCAATTACAAAGAAGCAAAAGCTAGGATATTTCATGCACTCTAAAGATGAAGACATGAAACATAGATTAAATAATCTGCATATTCATGGACAAAGGTCTGGAACCTGAAAGGTAAATCTGTGGAGGAGCATATAAAACAATCAACAGAATTTGTATTCCTTACTTGCTTTTATGTTTCCCTTTATCATCAGCGTGGCTCTAGTGAGAAGGCAGTGAACTGGTACAAAAGAGCCAACAGTGGAACACGTGCCCTTTTCATCAGGTCACCAGATGTTGCTTGTCTAAAGGTGAAAGAGGGGTGATGTGAACCAAAAGATGTAGACAAGCCAGCTGGACTTCACATCGTGTGGCCTTTCCCTGATGTAACACTTTCAGTACAGTGCAGTTTTAGATATTTTGATTGCTGGGCAAATGCCACTATAAAAACTCCTGGCAGGAGCTCTCCCTTCTATGTGTGTGTGGCACAGGCTGGGGATTTGTGTTACCAGTGTCATCACAGTCTGTTCTGTGGCACAGAATAGGAGGTTCCAATAGCTGAGCTGTAAACCTAAAGAATGTTTTACAGGAATCACAGTGGTAGCAAGTGTGTGTATCTGTCTTTCAAATGGACTGTTAAAAGTGACCTTGAAAATAATTTAGAATACCCCTAATGATACTTTTTAGATATCTTTATAGAAAAGGGTGACAGTGTTTCCTTACTTTTAATTTTTTTTTTTTTCAAATTCGTTCTGATTTGTAAAGTAACTGTTCACATACAAAAGTTCCATATAACTAAAACATAGAGGTCCAATAAAAAACATGCCTCTAGAAATTTCTCATCAAAATTTTCTCCTGATTCTACAAATAACAGTGTAATATTCAAAAGGATCTGGCTCTACAAGAAGTAAACATACTTTAAATGTGGGGAACTTAAAATATTTTAGGACTAGGTTTCTGCAAAAAATAAAATATACCATGTCTAACTCCATTGTTCCCCTATATTGCATAGCATTTAGGAAGTGATTTAAAGTTCTCACTGCATTTGAACTATATAATAAAGAAACTCAACATGGAAGTATCTATGTTGAAGCTAAGTCTACTGGAAACATTCTTGCTTTAACCTACTTTCCATCCCACAGGGGAGGTCCCTAAATGCCACAGGGCTTTGTGAGCAGCAGTCAGTGCCAGCAGTGAGTGCCAGGTGACCCCCGTGCCCCCAGCACCCCAGCAAGGCATTCAGCACAACAGTGGTACCGACTTCAGACCCAGGAGCTCAGAGGTGATGAGAGTCAGGGTGTTGAACCAGCCCACTTTGCTCATACATGAGAATCTCTAGACAAATCAAAGAAGTCAAGTGCTGTTAAACCCACTCAGCTTGTTATAAAAAACCAAAACCACTATACGTAAGAAGGACTGGGTTTTGTCCCATAAAATGTTATTTTTGTTACCTCCTGAAATGCAACAGTATCTGTATTTCGCAGATCCTGTCTTTCTGGGGAAATACTCATGCCATATGCTGAAAGGTTATGGAATTTTGCGAGTCATTTTTTCAGTAGCATTTCATTTTTCTGGTTTTTATATGTTAAATTCTTGCACTTGTTCTTTTGCAGAGATTTGTAGGTAAATGGAATACGGTTCAAAGGCACTTGAACTGTACATGATACTGGGAGATCTGGCAACTGATGGCATCTTTTGATACACTAAGAAGATATTAAACAAATTACCAGCATAATTTGGTGTAGATTGTGGGTTTAATCCTTTCAAGTGAAACACCAACTAAGTTTATCCAGTCAGTTAACACTTAAGATTTCTTTCCTCCCTTCAACTAACTGTTTAATCATGCTAATCTTATGATATGGTTGACTGTGACAAGAAATAAGTTAAAATCAGATCAGTTCAAGTAGATTACAGATGGTTTAAGATTTCTAGATTGAAAATAATGAAATAATTCCACATTTTCAGTTCCTTGGACAAATCTCTAATTTTCAGCACCTTCAATCATCTTATAAATGCCACTTCAGACACCTGTAATTACAGGTGACCTACATTCCTGCAAGGAATAACGTAGGATAACTACCTAATATTAAACCAAAAATCATTATGGAATTATCTAATAACCACAAACACCTGCATCCTCCAGCATTATGTGGAGAGCAGGACTGTCCTCTAGATTTTACTCATAAAAAATCTCCATGTTCATGTCAATATGATGTAAGGGAAAAGTACAGTATTTAAGAATAAAATTTCTCAACTATACATAGCTAATACTTGCTCTGGTACTACTCCATGGCTAAGACCCACTCTGAGAAAACAGAACTTGTCTTGCATAGGAAATAAACCATCTTGCTCTTCCCTCCAGGGAAAGATAATCCTCTAGAAAAGTCCTCTTGCTCTTCTGTGGAGCGTTGTGCATCAGAAGGCAGAGGGGATGCCTTGTCAGTGCCCTCACAGGGCTCTGTGCTGAGGGGAGTGGAACATTTCAGTCCAGATCCTCCCCAGGGACAGCCTCAAACCCAAATGTGAGCAAGGACTTTCATCTGCACAACTTAGCAAGACAAGGCAAGATTTTTTATTCCAATGATGACTCAGGCATAACTTATGCACTTGGAAATTAAATGTTTTTCATCTATTGGTTGCCCAAAATGAGAGTGTGCCAGGGCTGTGGAGATGATGGAATTTCATAAGTATGTTTGTGTGCCAAGTACAAAGTGCCTAGTGCTGGAGGAGCAGGGAAATACTTCAAGTTTCTTCACTTGGATGTGCAAAATTAGTGACTGTTTTCAGAACATGGCAATGTTGCTGTACTTGGACTCCTGTTCTCTGATCTCTGGCATGAGGACAACACAAACATCTGCTGAAGCATTTATGGTGAATTATAGGGTGTTAAGAGTAACAGGAATAGCACGTAAACATATCAAATGAAACTATTCATTATCAAAAATAGAACTAGATCAGACTGAGTATGATCTATGACACACACTGAGTAAGAAAAATACAACTACATGTTGAATAAACAGCGCCAGCTGATCATAGTAATCTGTAGGAAAAACAGTATCCTGTCAAACATATAACATATATACAGGATTAATCTAAATCAAGAATTGGCAGGCAATTTTCATTTTAGAATTCCCTTAGCTTTTCCTTCTCTTTAAAATCTTTTCAGTTCTGTTAATGTGTTTTGATTGAGTAAACATGTACAAGGTTTTTCTGATAATGTAATATGAATTAGAGCCAGAATTAATTGCAGCCTTTCACATGCTTTCAATGCAAAGTCTATATATAACCTGACTTGATTTTTCAGCACCCTCTAGAGTAAGCAGAAAGATCCAGCAGCCTTTCCTTTCATCTCAGCTGAGGTAATGCCTTCCTCTTTTTGCCATTTTGTTGGACTTCCTGATAGTCTGAACCTTTAAGAATATTATGGAAGTATTGACACATGATAAATTATTAAGTAAGTGTTTGTATTATAAAAACAGTCCTTTAGATACTTCCACATGAAAATCTTACTTCAGAAAAAAAGCCAATTAAACCAATTGTTAGCTGGCAACCAGGGATAATAATCCTGCTGAAGTGTAGCTTTACATGCCTGTGGCTGATGCTTTACCTACTGAAACTGCAAAGGGAGTCTCTGGAAGAAATGCCACAAGCTTTAGCCAGTTCTGTGTTCATCAATCTTGCAAGAAAGTCAAGTCATTGTTCACATGAGGGTCGATCAGCTCTTGCTGACTCTCTTACAAATCCTCCACAGTGCTCTCTGCTGTCTTTCTCTTTTTCCTTAAAATTTCCTGTCTTTTTACACTGGTGCTTTATATCTTGGATCCTTGAGATGCTCCTCATTCCTCTATCAATAATCTCACTTTTTTTTCCAAAATAATAAAAGCAATTTTGCTTTTATTATTTTGCATAATTCTCACAATTAATGAGTTTTTCAGTAATCTGAGCTAAATACATGCAGCTCAAGCCTAGCCCTTGGGTCACAGGCAACAAAATCCACAGGAGCTTAATAGGAGCAAATGATGAAAGCCCTCTGCTGTTCCCCCATGCCCCCAGATGTCTCTGATGTTACACTTCAGCCCAGTACAGTGCTCCATCCCCAGCTGAGCTCTGCCAGCCAGGTTATGCCAGTGCTGTGAAAGGCAACACCATCCCACAGAGCTGCCAGTGCTCATCAAAGTGTAATTCCAGTGGCCTCCCCGAGCACGGCTGGGCTGCTTTGTTGGGTGTTGCTAAAACACCCGAATTCAGCTGCAGCAAGGGCCCAGCAAACAGCAGTACACCAATAACTCCTGGAGGGAAGCTAAGCTTTATGGAAGTCAGTTTTCTGTTACTATTACAGTAAATTTTGATTTCAAACAGTGGCATTAAACTGCCAAGGAAAGGGCACCATTTCCCTCTCAGCTTACACTGGTAATTAATTATTCATCATGCAGAATTAGAGAGCTTAACTGAAGGTCTCTGAGAGAAGTCTCAAGCAAAACACCATAGAAGTTCAGCAGCTAAGATGCTGTTGATTCTTTCCAAGTGAAATTTAACTCAATCTAAGAAAAAGCAGTGTGACAGATTTTTTTTTTTTAAGGCATATAATTTGTCTGCAAGAACAATATAAAAAGGATTGAACATGGGCTTAATGTCTGGAAGCTACACTTGATACAGAGCTTTTTATTACTATCATTACTAATGTCATAATATGTTTGCTGCTGCAACCAAAAACTTTGTTAAACAGGTTGGTGATGGAGGAAGATTAGTTCCAGTGCCCAGCCTCAGTGAAGCTGACAGATACCAACCTTTGAGCCTTGTGATTAAAAAAAGAAAATGTTCACTTTCAAAAAAATCTAAATTTGCTTCAACACCTTTCACATTAAAAGACATTCTTCAAGGGGAGAAAGAAATTTCTGCAGGTAAGATTTTTATCTTTCTTCAAAGTGAAAAATGCATGTATTCTAGTAAATACATAGTAAACATAGTTCAAACTGAGCAGGTAGTATGATGTTTCCTTTGCAAATAGGTAATAAAATTTTTCTTGCTTAGTCATGTAACAAATATTTAATAAAAAAAGTACAAATCAAAATAGTACGAAAAAAGGAAAAATGGACATTCTGGAAAAAAGAGTACAAAAAGAAAGTAATTTATACTAAAAAGCTTAAATATTTTCTGAACTAGCATGAAACTAATTCAGTTAAGCCTTAATTTTTCACAACTCACAACTTCCTGAAGGATGTATTGTATGTTGATTAATTGCTACATAAAGTTTGTTTGGAAATGTACACCTTTCTCTGTATACTCACTTTCAAGTGTGAAAGAGCAGCCTCAGTTCCTCAGCTCTTCCATGATGGCTGTCCCTGGTGCTGAACTGGGCTCTGCACAGGCACAAGCATTTGACAACAGCTGTTACATCTGACTGATGTAACTGGATTTTCACAAGACTTTTTCCATGTTTGCAATCTCTTTGGTGTATTTAAAGAGATTAACTATTTTAAAATTGCCTTTGCTATGAAATAACATAAATGTTGAGAAGATTCTATGATAATTAGGAGGTGCAAAATTGAGCAATACTGCCTTCATCTTCCTGTACATTCCTTTGAAAAGTGTGTAATTAATGTCTGAGTGCTCTGTTTTCTCAAAATTTTAACTGTTTTTTTTTTTTTGAAACATGTCAATTTTGACAAAAGTATTTTGATATTAATTGCACAACAAATGCTTCAGTTAAAAACCTTACTAAGACAAACTAGTATGAGCACAAGAAGACAGAAATATCACTTGATTTCACAAGAGGGGATTTCAGGACACAAACATGATAAAAAAAAATTTAATCCTGACTTACATTCAGGAGAAGTTAGCTGGCTTGTCCTGAGTGAAAAAAAAAAAATTAACAACCTCATTAAAAAGTCTGAAAAAAGGTGGCAAAATCTCATTTAAAAAGTCTCACAAAACCTTACTAGTCTTTTCTGTAAAGGTTAAACGTCATGTGCAGAAAGTATTGTCCTTTAACATAAGCAAAGGGGTTTGTAATTGAATTTCCTTTTTATGTGACCAAGGCAAGCATTTGTAATCCTTTTAGAATTATGAAAAATATCGGAACCTTTTTTTTTGGTTAAAAATAAACACAAACAGGATTCATACTAGGTGACTTCATAACGTCATTTTATCCTAAAAGCTTCAAAGGATTAAAAACCAAAAAAGAAGTAAACCCCAGATTCTTAGATGTATTTGGAAATCTAATCCCTTTGTTCATTTTAATTTGGTAACCAATGAGTTCTAGTATTTTTTCTGTTAGTGTAATGGAAATGTATTTAATATTATAAAGACATTTTTATAGAGATGCTTTGCTTTTTAAAAGGTTTGTACCTTTTGATTGTACAACAACTGAATGCAAACTTTTAACCAAGTCAGAATTAATCTGTTGTTTTCCTTCAAAATAAACTGACATTGTCCCTGGAATCAATAGGAATCTATGGAAAGTGTGGTAAGTCTTTCTAAATGTGACATGTCAGGTAAAAGGCAGAGTTAATGTTAGTGGCACACCCATGTCTCATTCATGTATTGCAAAAACCAAGAAAAATTAGGGTATTTGTATGGCATCTAGACAAAATTCAGAATTCTCTAATATTTTTTATGCAGTGGCTTTCATTTTATTCCTAGTTTTAATATTCTGTGGGGCCTCCTCTGAGACATTTTGGGTTTCAGAGCCTCCGTCATTAAAGCCAGAATACACGACATGTGTAGTTTATAGGTATCAACATCATAGTTACAGGTAGAAGTACTTGGGGAGAATAATGATAAACAGAGGAAATTGACAATAGCTCTAATCAAACCCAGGAGCACGGGAACAACTCTGCCAGAGAGAGAGAGGCACAGAACCCCTCTGACTCCTATGTGCTCTTTCCATCAGTGAGTAGTAACACCAACAAACAAGTTCTCAGTGTAGCTCTGAATTTCACATCAAAATGGTTAAGCACAGTAGGAATGGTACCATTTATTCTTGCTATGTGAAAATACTGTGTTCAGACTTTTTGTCACACACAGGTTGTCTTCTTTTATTCAGGGGTCTCGTCTTACCAGTTGCTCAACTACGAAGACAAATCAGATGTTTCGCTTAATGGTAAAAGAGGAAATCAGATCATGAACGATGTTGGTTTTGATGTTGCTGGATCAGATTCTGTTGCCTTCAAAGCTTCATTTGGCATAGTGACCAAACACGAAGTTGAAGTACCAACATTACTTAAAGAACTTACTACAAGGTTGTATTCTATGTTTCGATTTCTGTTTCCATAATTATATTACCTACTGTTAGGTTGAAAGGCTGAAGTGGTTAGGTTTTGATTATTTTAAGTCAATCAGTAGCAGTCACCATCTGATATTTTCAAAGGTATCAGGTTGGATCACTGGGGTTAGATACATGACCTTCTGTATAATGCAGACAGTACAATTTTTTCTGAATTCTTTGAATTATGGCAAATCTCTCAAGAAAAAAACCACACATTCAGAGAGGAAGAGTCTATCCAAATTCCCATCTGTGTTATAACATTGTATTGAAAATTTGAAATTTACTTTGAATGGCAATACGCAACTTCAGGTTTCAGAAACAGGATTTCTTTGCCTTTGATGAAGTAGAGAGCCACATATATTATTGGCACTGCAGGTACTTTGAGGTTTTGTGAAGCTATTACACACCCTTTTCTGCAAAAAGCAAAATAAGTTTATCTACTTAAATTTTTCATAACCTTCTGTGACTTTTCTTTAAGCCCAGCCTCTTTTACCAACATTCTTGTAGAGCTGTGGACAGTGAAAACGAACTTGTTTCTCCTGTGATGCTAGCACAAATATCAAACGTATAGAAACATGATGTGACTAATTCTAGGTGTAATGCTTTATTTTATATTTCAAAGGTTGTCCCCTGGTCACAATGTCATCCCAGTGAATCCCAGCAGTGCATCCCAGTAAATTTTTTACTACGCATGACGCAATATTTGGCATTTGCAAATATGTATTGTTACCTTGCTGTTATTTGCCAAGAAAAGCATGCCATTTTGTATCTGTAACCTCTCCTTCTGCATCTACCTTTTCCTGGTTTATTTGGAACCTCCAAACGTTATCATTAATAACTGGGATGAGGAGAGAGAATCTAGTCTCCTGAAAAAGTGTTACAGAACTCACTGCCACTGTCTGTAGCAATTCTTTTACAAATACTTGTTTCATTTCAAATACTTGTTTCAGTATTGTTTGTAAATTATATAAAGCTTTTTTTCAGTTATTGGCACTAAAACCACAGTCAGATGGACAGGCTTTGAATTTTCCAGAGTGTACCAGATATCCTCTTTTACATCTCTACAATACTAGCTTTCCTTGAATTTTTTAGTGCTTCTGTTCCCAAACTCTGAAAACCAATATTAAGTTTCCAGAGATCTCCTTGGTCAGTTGTTTTATTGCTATGAAAGAGACATTACGGTGTCTCTTTACGGTGTAAAATTTACTGATTTAAAGTTACATGACTGCTTTGTAAACTGCTAATTATGTCTGAATTTCCTTCCTGCCTCCCTCTTGATTTTAGAAAAATAAACTTTGATCATTGTCTAGTCCATCAATCAAGAAAAAGTAGGATGGAAATTTTGTGTGTGGTCATGGAAAGCATTCGAACTACAAGGCAGTGCTCATTAACTGTCCATACTGGAATGCGTGGAGAGACAATGAGGGTAAATATGTTTGACAAAGTTCTGTAACTTAAATGATCAAGCACAAAAAGCTCACTTTTTATAAATTTTATGGTTTGATTTAATTGTATTTTTATAATGTAAAAAAAGTAAAATCTGAAGTAAATCAATATTACTGTACTGATGTAAAGTGATTTCAAAGTTGGTCTGTTAGCAGTGCTTATGTGATGGAGGGATGGGAAATGCATGAAAGGATGGCTAGACAATGAGCCATGGCTTGGGGTAAAGCCTCAGCAAAAATGTGGCATTGACGACTTCTTAGTTTGACTTTCTAAGAAATGTATAACCTTTCTTTCATTGTTATGGTTATCTTCTGTAACACATAGGAACTTCAGGTTATTATCTGCAGGGTCAGCATCTTACTCCCTGTTGTATGCTCTTCCTCCCGCTTCCCCCTCAATGTGTTTGAATAATTAAAGCTACAAGTCTTCTGACTTTGCTCTTTACTAGTATTTATAAATCATTCACGTAATTTTCAGTAAGTCACGTAAATTACTCTCTCTGTATCAAATGTTATTAAAATGCAAAGTTGTTAATACAAAATTCTTTAATTGTGAAATTTGATCTTCAAAGTTTCTCCCTGGCATTATAATTCTCAATATATGCCGTTAAGATTAGTATTATGTTTATTTATTCATTTCAATTTGTAACTTTTTTTCTTTTGATGCTTTTCTAAATTACAGTTTCACATAATTGAAGATCAGAATTCTAAAGGGCGAGACAAAGCCATTGTTTTTCCTGCACATACAACTATTGCTTTTAGTGTATTTGAACTCTACATTCATTTGGACGGTAATTTTGGTAAGTAATGTGAATTACCGTCATTACTGCTATTATTTATAATGATTTAAGTTTTTAGAACTGTTTTATTGTTCTTGATATACGTAAGCCCTGATTCCTTACAATGGTATACTTTAATTTTATGCACATAAGCACTCTGACTTTCTGACAGGAACAGTGCTTGAAAAGATAAACAAGGCAGGTGCTAGAAAATAGTCTGCTGTGGGAACATTTTTTAAAAGTTAGTATGACTGTATTTTTTTTAATTCTGCAGCTGCATGGAAGAAAAAGCCCCACTTAGTTATATTTCTAGCTGGTGAGGAACAGACTTCTGACACTATCTGATCAGTTTTGCATAAAATAGGCAAGTACAAAGACACAAGTAAAGAAAAAAGCATACAGAACTTCTAAACTAGTGACTTTTTTTTTCTGTTGGGGCTTTAATTTCAGTCTGATACCTCATTTGCTCATATAAGTATCTAAAGCTATTTAGGAGGAAATAACTGCAGTAATTGGAAACAAATAAAAAACCTGCATAGCTTAGATTTACTTTAAAGGTTTTCTTTCAAGTAATGGATAGAAACATAGATGATAGTTATTTTTATTTTTAAAAAAAGTTTTAATAGTTGATTCAGTACTGGAAGAGTTGAGTAAAGAACTCACAGCCTTGCTTACTATTTTTCATTTCTACTTTCAAGTAAGACTACAGAAATGTTTGTCCTTCAAAATCAGGGCTTCTGTTTGTATGATACTGTCTGTCCTAATCCCTTAACATGACCATAATTTATGTATGAACCTAAACAGGCTATGAGGATGTCAATCAAAAGCCACCAACATTTAAAAATTCCCATTGAATCTGTGTTACTTGATTCTGTGTGCTATTACTGTGTGCAGACTTTTATTAAAAAGTTGTACTAGCCATTAAAAATGTTAGCAAAGCTAAATTTAATCACTGTTAACTTTATTGATTAGAAAGCATATTAAACTGTTATGCAATTATGGCTTTTATATTTAGTCCTTTTAAAAACTTTTCATTTTTACAGAACTTTGTGTGACTCCAATTTCAAAAGGAGGATTTGAAAGAGAGAAATCTGGATCATCTTCACTGATCAAATTAAGGAGATTAAAGAATAATCTGTTTCATCGAAGTATGACTTTTGATATTTATATACAAATGTCTTATTTAACACATGAAAAGTGTACCTTTGTTTAATTTCTGAGCAAGATGAATGTTTCAAGAAAAAAAATTTTGATGCAAAATGTACCTCTCAATTTCTAGTGTATTGAAATGATTATAGAGTTATTAAAATTTACATTTGAGAACCTCACTCTCAGAAATAACAAATCTGTTCATTAAACTCTAAAAATCTTAAAATAAAACTTAAGGCTGTTGATAAACTGACATTGAGTAATGATAAAGCTAACTTAACATTGAACCTATTTCATGTGTTTGCCATTTACAGCTTGTATTATACAATACAAGGTGTAATTACAGTAATATTTGAGGGCAAAAGCTGTTAGTTTAAATACCAAACAACATAACTGCAATATCTGAATGTACTCCTTAGGCACTATGTCCCCATGGTAGGGACATGGCCAGGATACCATCATAGTCCTCTTTTTTCATTGTAATATGAACATAACATCCAACAAAAATGCGGATCCCTGTATGCAGCTTTAGACCAAGATCTTAAACTTGTAACACTCCTCCGTCCAAGTACTTTGGAAATCTGTAGATCTGAGTGTGAAGATAAGTGCTGAGCAGTAAACATGTCCCAAAGGCTGCTCTGTACAGGTGTCCTTGCTCCACTGTATTCCATTCTTGATCAAAGGACTTTTATGGCTCAAACCTTTAGTGCTGCTCCAGTCCACACTAGGGGAATACTTCCATGGGTATGATACATCTCAGTAGCTGTAGCTGCCTAAAAGTGCTTCACTCAATCTAGTCAGTCCCTGCAGAGAGAGGGAAAAGGTAGGTATATCCTACCTGTCATATATGGATGCTCAGAAACCTGCTATAAGGTTAACAAGGAGTTCTCCAAGTTCTCTAAACCTATTAAGCATTAGAGGGATTTTTTTGTAAATAATAGAAAATAAAAGTGAATTTACAATATTTAGAATATGAAACTAGAAATGCAAAAATAGAAACAGGGGAGTACACAGCTGTGATTTGACTTTGCACCAGTTTCTCACCTCAGGCCTGTCTTTCGGGTATACTTCTAAAAATATAATTACATAGTTCATACACAAAAAATTCTGGCTTTTGTTAGTGCCTTAAGTGAAGTTGAAGAAAAAATTTTCATCACACAAGGTTTTTGATGGGAAGCAATCTATATGGCACGCTTAGCACGGTTTTGTGAATCGGTTGTTATTTCTGTAATTAAACTGAAATTTTTTAAACAGCAGTTCACAATGTAATAGCAAATTGCTGCTTCTTTTTCTTGTGTGTTCTTTTTCAGATAAAGGAGTAGTGGAAATCATTGCAAACTCCAATCCTTACTTGGAGGACCTTTTTGCAGATTATTATGAGAAAGCTGCAAGCATGACTGATCTCTCTACAAGCTATCTCAGAGACGGTTCTCATATCCGAATTAATTTACTTAATAACAACATTCCCAAAGGCCCCTGCGTCCTTTGTGGAATGGGAAGTTCTAAAAGGGAGACAGTTTATGGATGCCTGGAGTGTTCTTTTAATGGACAAAAGTACGTACGACTGCATGCTGTGCCCTGTTTTGACCTCTGGCATAAGAGAATGAAGTAACTGATCTGGGTAAGTGCCTGTTGTCACAGACATGGGCATAACTGTGCCACAAACTTTTCAGAGTAAGTAAATGCGACTCAAATTGTGAAATGCAAAATAATGAAAGTGCAAAACATTTTGTTACACTGTTTTCTTCAAATTCTTTGCTTCACAGTCAGTGACCTTCTACTTTAAAATGCACGTGCATTTCCTGACATTGCTGTTTTTCCTACAACCTTCTCATTATCATGAAAATGAAAAACATACTTTAAATACTATTTAATGTATATGTCAAACAATATGCTAGAACTTAAAGTTGTTTACACAAACTTGTTAAACCCCCAAAATGCTGCCTTTCTCTACACTCGCATATGATGGTTAAATGAGAATATTTGTTAATAATTTAGTGTTCTCGTGAATGTTTAATTGAAGTATCAGATTAAAAAACATGCTAAAACTTAGCTCAGTCTAGTGTTTCAGTTACAAAAGGGAACAACTGAAACTATGGATGGGAGTTTCATATTAGGGTGCTGTTGCTGTACATCAAGTTTGTTTAGATTATTAAAAAGTACCAGCCAATCCACCTGCTGTGGCTGGATTTTATGTCACAGCTGCTCTTTCTTTTATGTGCTCAGAAAAAAACTGCTCAGCAGAAAATGTTTTGGAAACTTATGAATTTAATGGAACTGCACACTCCAGTAAGACTTCAGGGGTGAAGATCTTTTACAGGTGCATCCCAGTCTCAGGAAATTGAGTCTTGTTGAGGACTGGAACACCAGAGAGCTGTGGCCAAGGCTGGGACTGGGTGTGCTGTAGGGCAGGATGCTGTTAAATCTCTCACCACACTGTTTTGCACTGGCAAAGCAAAAAACTTTTTATACCTTTTAAAATTATTTCAAGGACAACCCAGGTATGAAAGCTGCCATTTTCACTGTGTACATCTAATTATTACATGTTGAAATGAACACAGTCATTGCTTTGCATGTGGGAAGAGTGAAGTATGTAACACAAGTGTTATGATGTGTTCTGCACAGGCAGAACAGTTAACAGATATAAGTCCTGTCTAGTAACATTGCTACTTCTTCGTATTTTTCCAGTGAGGAAAACCAGAATGATGCCCAAGTAATTAATTACTTATGTTTCTATAGAGTATCTCACATCATCTTCGACCTCATTCAGTTAAATGACAATAGTGTAGATTTTTAACTTGGTGCTGCTGAATAAACTGGCTAACTTGGTAATTTTATTTAGTCAAAGTTTAAAAACTCACTTAAAACACTGTTTTTTCTTCAACACCAAATTATTCATGTTAGTATTACATCAGTGAGGTCATTTTAAGTTGCTTTAAAAACATTTTTGTTTTTATCTTATCATTCCATAGACAGAGTTTGCCTATTTTAAGGTCTTTTATAGTTAATTGCTGCAAATGGCATTTCCTCAAGAAGCTAGGCTAGGAGCCTGCAGGGGTCTAAGAGTTATATTCCTGGGATTCTGTTTTCCCTTTTTATTTTACAGGGTATTGAGAAGTGTGCATGAGTTATGTTCCAGCTATGTTAAAGGTTACTGTAACTTTTGTGTGCTCAATAGAACAGAAATACTTATTTTCATCAGTATTTCACCAAATGAGAGACTACTGAGCAATACTGTAGACTGGAACATGTTGTAGGAACCACTAGTATTAGACCATGGTGTACTTCAATTTTATTTCTTTCTTTTGAAACATCTAACACATTTTAATTACATGAATGTTAAAAATAAGATTTTTACAGTCACCTTTAAGAGATATAAAAAGATGCTACTATAAAAAAAAACCAAAAATTCTGTAACTAAGTATTATTATTTAGAATTCAGTGTCCAGAAAACAGCCAAAGATTTTTTAAAGTACTTAGAGCTCATCATGCTGGTAGACATTATACTCCTTTGCTGATATGAAGCCATCTCCATCATGGTCATTCTTCTTAAATATATCAGCTAAGATTTCATCATGGGCTGAGGGATGACGTTTTTTGCCATCTCTTGCAAATTCTTCTTTTAAATACTGGCTTATCTAGAAGAAAAGAAAGACGTCCAATCATTGTGACTTTTATGCCAGTATTCAACAGCTGTCTTCAAGGACACAGGGTATATACAAGTAATCTATTGTGATTCCAGTGCAGACACATCTACAGTTTGTTTACAGGAAGTCTAAGACTTATTGATGTATTAAGGAAATTTCAACGAACTTCAGCACAGTGTAGTTTGTGTAAGCACACAGAAACCTTATATGATCAGCTGCAGCAGAGGCAGTTCATGTAAAGATAAAACTGATGCAGCCACACCTATAGTTTTATAAATTACTTATTTCAAATTATTTACATCATATTACCTCAAGTTCAGAGAGTTTCTTGTCACCATCTCTGTCTATTTGGTTAAATGCTTCAACACTACGAGGTCCCTTATTTACTGCATAAAGTTCAATCTCAAAGATCAGTGTTGCATTGGGTGGAATCTTGCCCTGTGCTACAAATAAAAGGAAAAAAAAAGCATTTAAGCAATCAGACACTGTGGACAGAGATAACATGTATGATAAATTCACATGTAAAGCATTTTTTTATTAAAAAAAGGCTGTGTTAATATTCATATTAAACTCTGAATTTAAAAAAAACCCAACAGTTAGAATTCATTATTCCTGGACAGAAGTGTTTTCTGACACCTGCTGTAAAACCAGCACTGCCCACAAACACAGGCCCATGTATCATGCATCTGGCAAAAAAGGGAACTAAAACAAGACAGCAACAAACCAATGAGGTCTAAAAATAGTGCCAAAAGAGCATCAAGAAATCATGCAGTGTGAAATTAAAATGTAAACATGCAAGCTGCCAAAGCCAGTGAGCATGACATTGTAACCTCAGAATTTTGAGCTTGTGCCCATCCTTCACAAACTGAAGAAAAGCTAAAGAATCTACACTGTAAACAGAAGACAAAAAATCGATTACACTACTCATCTAAAACAGCCACAGTAAAAATGACAGGTTTCAGAGTTCAAAAGGGTTTAACCTTCCATGCTTCAGAAAAGTAGAAATTTTAAATACATCTAAATATAAATCACTATTTAAATCCCACTTGCAAAAGAAAGATACAATACTAGAATTCATTGCCAGTAGTTTACAAATATACATACCAATACAGGAAAGGCATGTAAAGATTTAGAAAGCCACATGCATCTTTTCTAATTCAAGATTAGGCAGGCATCTTCCCCAGCATGCAGGAATATGCTGAGACAGAGGACAGGTGTGCTGTAGGAAAATACTACTTTCTTCAAGTGCTACCTGAAACAAACAGTTAACACTAGTATTAAAGAACATTTTTTAGTTTGTATCAGTGTTTTTCCTTTTTGCATGAAATGAAATTGTATTAAAGACAAAACTGATGCATCAAATTCTGACATATCACTACCGAAGTATTATAATAGAGCAGGAAATACCTTTTCACAGAAACTACTTCACCCATGTTAGAACTGAATTTATCTACATTTGAGTGCTGAAACACTGCATAAAACTTGTACTGGAACTTTTTTAAAAGTAATCTTCACACTAAATTATCTTATATTTAAATCGGATTTTATGCACTGCACTGTTGCAATTACTGTGTAATGTGATGATGAGAGCCATTAACTGTTCAGAATGTAAGCAGTATTTTAAGCAAATTATTTCTACTTAGATTAATTGCACTGCATTATATTCCATGTTACTCAGAAGATGAAGATTGTCATTAAAAGGCTAAACAGGCAGCAGTCAAATAATAAAAACCAAACGTGACTGGAATTTAATAGATTAACACAATAATGCTGATAATGGATTATGAGGATCTTCCTTTTGCTGCCATTTTTTCCTATTATGGCAATATTTGGGAAAACACATTGGGTGGTGCGTACTGAGTTCTAATGGAAACTGCAAGGCCTGGGTGTGGGTCTGTGGTCAGGACCCCTTAAACTGTGTAGCAATGAGCAGGACTGGAGCTGCACAGTTGCCCTGTCTCCAAATGGGAGCACCAGTTCTTGCAGACATTTACAATACTGTATGTTTGAAAGGGTAAACAGAGGAAAGACAAAGTTTAGTGTTAAAACTTCTTTTTTACCGTATCCTTGCTGTCCGTATGCTAATGATGGAGGAATTGTCACTTTCCGTTTTTCTCCAGGACACATATTCATCATAGCAATATCTAAGCCTTTTATGACTTGTCCAACACCCAGAACGAACCACTTTGGATGACCTTCATTTTGTGTCCGACTATTAAAAAAAATTGTGTGTGAGTAACATTAATTTAGTATTTTTTACATAAATATAACTTTAAGTTGCAGTCAATAAGAACATAGATTATTAACACACAAGAATGTTTAGAGTGCAAGAATACAAAGTATAAACACTTTTTCTGCTACATTTATAATTTAAGGTCAACTCCTCATATCTGTAAGGGAAAATGTCCTTTTTAAACTAAAAACCCCCTTGTTTTTTAACTTCTTACAAAAACATCTGATCTTCCTCATCATGTACACTGCATGCCAAAAAAAGGTGCCACTGCAGGAAGTCTCCAAGAAGTGGAATGTGGAGAGCACTAGAAAATTAACACATCTTCAGCAGTTCACAACACTGTAGGAAGGAACTGAGAATGCAGGTGTGCATTGAGGGAACATGGCAATGTCAGCCACAGTACTGGGTGCTCACCTGCCACTTCGGCCAGTTCAGACAGGCAATGCTTGAGGCAGCTTCTGGTCATAGGAGGCATCCCCAGTATGGGCACTACACTGAACAGCGACTGAGCAAAACATCCAGAGAGCAACACTCTGTACCAGAGCCAGTCACTTTGAGAGGCAAAGAAATGCAAGCAAAATGGTACTGTTAAATGTAGAATTATCCTATACTGACTTATTCTTAAATTATACAAATGGGGGAATGAACCAAGATTTCGTAATATGCTAAGCTACTGTCTGAGGATAGATGGGTGGGACAAAGTGAAAAAGCAAAAGACTAAATTATAACTTTGTGGTAAAATGGATGGCACAACGAATCAAGAAGGGAAACAGCAACGGAGAAGAGGCAAAAAGGCTGCAAACCACTAGTGTAATAATGTGGCTGTACTGCTCAGTGCCAACTATGTTTAAGTCCATGCTGTATTTAAGTTTCTGCCTGAAATTGTCAGTATGCATTCCTACCAGGAGCTCCTCTTCCCAACCTGAGTTTTTCTGCGCATATTACAGCACAGAACATGGCAAGTGACAACATGATGGTTTTTTTCCGCCCTGACAAAGGGGGTCTCCATGTGAGGTGTGGGCTACAGGCTCTCGAAGTCCCTGTCGGGCCCGTTCACTGGCGACGGCCGCCAGCTTCGAAAAGCTGTCTTTGATTTCCATCCTTTGCCTCTGCGCTACCTCTTGCCCCTAGGGAAACTGCATCCTTCGACACACGGCTGAGCAAAAGTAAAGGCTGAAACGCTGAAAAATTACTAATGCCGATGAGATCAGTGCGGGCCCGGAGCTGCGCTTAGCGTGAGTGGAGCGGCTGTGCCACGTATCCCGCCAGGCAAGGCCGACCGCCCGTTCTCCGACCCGGTGCCACGGGGGCTCACCTGCAGTAAAACTTGGATCCGTCGCTGGCCAGGAATCCGTCATAGTGTGCGTTCAGTAGGTCACCCTTCTTGCTCTTCGGGCTGCAGGCCTCGGGGAGGTGCAGCACCTCTATCTGAACCTCCTCCGCCGCCGCCGTGCCGCCCTCGGCCCGAGCCGGGGCCGCCAGCAGCGCCAGCGGCAGCAGGAGCAGGCTTAGCCCACGGCCCATGTCGCTCCGA
>VXAC01004813.1:495129-522910 GCA_013399225.1 Rhipidura dahli
CGGCTGTGATGCGCCGCTGCTGCTGCCTCGGGGGGGTCCCGGCGTCCCGCGGGCGGCCGGAGCTGTCGGTAACGCGCTGGCTGAGACATCGCCCGCCGTTTGTGCTCGGGGCCAAGTCCCGGCCAGCGGCCGAGCGTCGCGTCGCGGGGGCCGGGGGCGGCTGGCGGGGCGGTCGCCTGGAGCCGGCTCCGGGGATGGGCCGGGGGACTGGCCTGGCGGAGGAGCTCCCCACTCTCGCCCGGTGGTGGCGGCGGCCAGGCCGGGCCGGCCGGAGCCCTGGGAACCGACTGCCCCCGGCAGCCGCCCGGGCGAGCTGTGCCCTGCCCTGGCCTTCTGCCGAGCCCCTCTTGCGACCTGGATTGCTCCTTGCCGAGTTAGTCAGAGCCTCAGCAGGATCTCCTGTATCTTAGCCTGGGGAACACATGATGAACTTTAGTTTTATTAAATGCGTTTTTAGAAGCGCTGGAGACAAATGCTAGCGTTTGTCTGGTTTTGTTTGGCTGACCCTCTGCTTTAATAGAGGCAGCATCTCCCTCTGGAGCAGGCAGCGGGCAGGCAGAGGTGTCAAGGTGAAACATTTCTCCTCTGACACTGGGATTGGACTAATTGTCTCTCCGAAGCAAATCAGCGTTGGATAAGATACCGTGCTTGATCGTGCCTCGTGTTACACTGTTTTGACAATATCTTCTTTGCCCTCTGGTTCTTTAGCACTTCATGTGTGCAGTTTCGTTTCAGCATATACAGGTTGTGAGTGTGGCGAGGTGTGAAACTCAGTTCTGAGGGATTATCAAATGTGGGCCACGTTGTGCGGATTGTACGGATGCGGTGTAAAATGAAGTGTACAAAACATAATCTTGAAGTTTTCAGAGCAATTCTATGTCCATAGATATGGGCCTTCTGGTAAAAGGTAGCAGTTGTGCTGTAGTTAAATAGATATTTGATGTCTTTATCACTTCTTCTCAATAAGTGTAGAGAAAACACATAGAGGAAAAGTTGTGGTTAGGAAAGAAAGAATGAGCACAAGGTTGTTTTCAAAACAATGAAAATTGTCACTTTCACTTATGTGACTGAAAACACTGCTGTAGCAAAAGATAAATGGATACAGGCAACGAACTCTTGTGATGTTTGCTCTCCTTTTAGGTCTGTTACTTAAGAAGCAAATACTCAACAGTAGCTGTGAATGCTGTACACAAAACAGACTGTTCTATCAGCATGCAGACAACTTTTCCTGAAAGCCAGTAGTACTCTAAACCAGCAAACTAAAGAACCCTTCCTTAGGCTTGTCCTGGCCAACAGAGAGCATGTGCTCCTGCATTTCAAAATCAGTGTGTTGGGGATTGCCCACAATTTCCAGAATGTAGGAGGGCAGCATTTTTTTTTTTAAATAATCTAATCATATAAGTGAAATGTTTAAATTTTATTACCATCTGCCTTGTTAATCTACTATCTGTATAGTATTTGTTTTTGTGGTCGAAAATAGGCTGTAGTACTTGTCATTAATGGTAGACACCAAGCAGCAGAGGAGCTTGTTATTGTTGCTGAAGCATTGTGGAAAACATTTAGTTTTTTCCTTCTTTAAAAGCAAACCAGAAATACAGCTGCTTTTTTTCTCACCTCAAATAAAATTTGTGAAGTACAAATATGTTAATTATTTTCTCAAATGTAGAACACTGCCCAGTTTCAAATTACAAGAGGTGTTTTTGTACTTTGGCTTGCTTCTGTGAGGCGCATGGCCTTTTAAGTCCTTTGCTTCTGTTTTTTTCCAATACCAGCATAATGTGAGGATGGAATAGTCATTCAAGTAGGTTCCCTTTTTAGCAGAATAATATAGGCATTGACTTAGGAGATAAGGACAGCAGAGTGTCTATATCTTGCAATAGAATGTAGCATTTTTGAGTTGTGTTTTATAAGACAGAGTCTTTGCATATTCTTTGAGTGTTAGTGTTGACGTACATGTGCCATTTGAAACATTTCCTGTGTGAATTCTTGTCCTTCAGTGTTTGTACTTTTTATCATTCTGCTTTTAAATTTGAGTGTGGATCTGCTTTTTAGTTACCACTCTGCATTTAAAAATACATGTATGCTTCCTGCTACAGCTAGTAAACAACAAAAAACCAAGAGTTACACGTTATTATTTCTTTATGGTGGAGTGAATTAATGCAGCCTGGTCTTACTCTTCTTGAATTAGTGTTACAACTTGTAATGACTGGTGCTGGAGAGTGTTCACAGAAGGACAGTGGAGCTGAAGGGTCTAGAGACTGAGTCATACCAGGACCAGCTGTGTGAGATGGGTGGGCTCAGCCTGGAGGAGAGGAAGGTCAGGAGTGACCTTATCACTCTACNAGCCACACTGTCATATCACCAAATATGTAGAGGGCTTGACCACACAGTTTTTGCCATTCCAAGCCCTAAACCTCCCAAGGCAGGAGTTAAAGTTTGGTGTCAAGTTGTNGAGCCAGGTCAGGCTCGGCCTCTTCTCCCAGATAACAAGTGACAGAATGAGAGGAAACGGCTTCAAGCTGCACCAGGGGAGGTTCAGTTTGGGCATCAGGATGAAATTCTTCATGGAAAAGGTTGCATTGGAACAATGCAATATATATATATATATANCAAGTTGTAAAATAGAGGGATAATCTGCTCCTATTGTACAGCTGACCCAGACTATAATGGGCTCATGTAATTGTTATGCTCTACTGGGATATTTTAGTGCTATGTTATTTGTAGAAATGGAGAAGGAATCAATACTTAAGTGTGAAATACAAAGTTTTCACTGAAATAAAGTAGGTAAAGGAGAACATAGCATAGCAGTTGGTGGCATCAGTCATTTATTTGTATCTTACAAGTAACTTCCTACAATCTTAGAAAAATCTGCCTGAAAAATATATTTGAATGAATATGGTTTTTCAGAGGTATGTAATTTAACAGCTTTCAGAACAGGATTCTGTGGTGGCTAAATTAAAATTTAATATTTCTCTAGAATGGAAAACAGAAGCAGTGCTAATCTTGCACCCCAAAAAAAAAATGGGAGTGGAATATCCATATAACACTAGTCTGGTTATAGAGTAGCTCTGGTCTTCAGATTTCACAGAATGTTTACTTCTTGGTGTGTTACAAGAATAATTTAATGTTTGCCTCTTTTATTAAAGTTTTAACAGCCAAAGAGATGAATTTGATTTACAATTTAGGAATTAGACTAAACTTTCACTTTTTTGATCTCTCTAGGTTGGCAGCCTCGTTGGTTTGTTCTAGACAATGGGATATTGTCATACTATGATTCCCAAGATGATGTTTGCAAAGGCAGTAAAGGAAGTATAAAGATGGCTGTGTGTGAAATAAAAGGTAAGAATTAATACATTTCTGCTTGAGGAAATTTTAGCTGCCGTGGAAATGGAAAAGATCAACAATCATACATTTTTGCATCACAAGTTTGTCTTCCTCTGTTTTTGTTTAACTGTAGTCCAGTGTGTCAGCTTCATAGTTCACAAATAATAATGAATGTGAATAGAGTTCTGTTTTGAGATGTAGAACACACTGTATATTACTTTTTTCGTTAGTGTTTCTTTAGTGTAGATGGAACCAGTGATGTAAAGTGGAGAGGATCACTTTTTAAATTCTCTTTTTTTTCCATTCCAGTTGATTTTGTTTGTTGTCTTGTTCTTTTGGTGAAGGAAAGGCGGAGAAAAGTTGGGTAGCTTTGGGCTTTTCCTTACTCAGCAGTGATGCATTGTGATTTGCTGTATTACTGTGGGATTATCATAAGCATTTTAAAACACTTTGAGCAGTACTTAATAAATGATTGTTAGTGAGTTGAGGTTATTATTATTTCTATTTTTTTTTCTCTTCTATCACAAGTTCATGCAACAGACAACACAAGAATGGAGCTAATCATCCCAGGGGAGCAGCATTTCTATATGAAAGCAGTTAATGCAGCTGAAAGGCAAAGATGGCTGGTAGCACTGGGGAGTGCAAAAGCCTGTTTAGCAGATACCAGAACAAAAAAAGAAAAAGGTGTGTGTGTTACCTTGAGTATATTACTTTTTTGGATAATCATAGTGCAAATATTGTGGTACAAAGTCAGTATTATTATCTTTTAATATAAATTGTAATTATTTCTAGTCATTTCTATGGTAAATTCCCCCTCAGTGTTAGAGTTAGAAGTCATCTCCCTTGACCTCTTTTATCTTAAGAAGCTGAAGGTATTATTGTCACAAGAACAAACATTATTTGTAGCTGTTGTGAAGCAATTTAATTTCTGCTGTTTTAGTAACTCTTTATAGTAGCTTTTTTTTTTCTCCTGATATTTTTCTTGGGTGGCTTAATGTAACTGTTTGCAGCCACTCTGATGACTTTCTTTTTCTTGATAATTTTCTTGATAATAGTAATTAAATTAGCATCAGTTATCCAAAAATATTGTGTGCTTCAAGTGTAATTCTTGATTCATTGCAGAATCCACTTTTCTCAAAATTAAGTGGAAGTTTAAGTGGATTTTAAAATTCATACATAAATGAAAAGTGCTTAAAATTACAACGTGTATGTACATTGTATGCAATAAATTTGTATTTCCATGTTTTTTCATAGAAATAAGTGAGACCAATGAATCTCTTAAAACCAAAATGTCTGAACTTCGTCTCTACTGTGATCTTTTAATGCAGCAAGTTCATACAATACAAGAATTTGTCCACCATGATGAGACTCGCTCTCCTCCCAGCACTGAGGTGCAGAATTCTAGAATTTCTTTTCATTTCACTATATAATACACCTCAAGTTACTGTTGATGTCTTAAATCTTATTCATCTCCCCAGTGTTGGGAGACTTAACTTAATGGCAATTTTTGAATGCATGTGCGTAGGCATACTAATAGTAATTTTCTGTGTGTAAAGTACCTGGATGGTTTAACTGTGATTGTGCCAGGTGTTAGTAAGCAATTGTGTTTCTGAGCCCTTTGGTTAAAAGGCCAAAAGAGCTGTCTTATGAACAATACAATATTTTGTCTTGTTATGCATCTCTGTTTAAGTAATTGAAACAATCTTGTTTGTCCATTCTTACTTTCTTGTGTAGGAGGATGTTCAGTTTTTTTATCAGTGAAAGCTACTGTTCCAGGCCTTGGGAACATGCAGTGTAGATATCTATCTCTGAATGTGCACAAGTACAATGCTAGAATGTATTCCTGCTTTTGAATGAAAGTACTGGAAATTATGAATGACTTCATTCTTTGTACTCTTGAGCAGCTTGTGAACAGTGTTTTTTTTGATCATTTAGTGCAAAGCCAGGGGTTGATGTTTAGTCACAGCAGAGCAAGTTTTCAGTTTAGGGAGGTGAAACGGGCCCGCAGCTCCTTGCTCTGGAGTGATAAAATTGTTCACACGTTCTGCTGCAATTAATTTATTTCACTGAATGATCTTCTGATACCAGTTAGTCACTCTGAGAACAGCTTTGCACTAAGGCATTGTTGGCTGGTACCCTGAAGAAACTGAGATGTTAGAAAGAAGATGTTACCATGTTAAAAAGAAGTTACAATGCTGTCACATTTGTTTTCTTAAATTGGCCTTATGGTAAGGTGTACGTTTGATTAAATAAAATGGGAAATGTAAATTCTTAGTGATAATGAGGGAAATTAGTGTGTCTGGGAGAGGTGGTGGGGGAGAGTTGTATTTGCATCTTTTAATTTTTTTTTTGCTTATGCTTGTGCCTTCATTTATTTCCAGAATGTGAATGAAGCCTCTTCCTTGCTTAGTGCCACATGTAATACATTTATCACAACACTTGAAGAATGTGTGAAGATCGCTAACGCCAAGTTTAAGCCAGAAATGTTCCAGCTGCCTCACCCCGATCCCTTGGTTTCTCCTGTGTCACCATCACCTATTCAAATGGTTTAGACATTTTGAAATATTATCTTTTCTAAGTGTTATATTGGTGGTTGGATTGGGGGGACAGGTGGCAGAATGCTGTGCTATTGCTATGTGCTATGATGTTGAAATCTTGACTATGTTATAAATGAGTACTGGTCCCAAATATAAATCAATTTTCTATTCCCAGTCTGTGTTTGCTAGCCTTTACATCATTACAGTAATTTATCATACGTCAAGGCCCTGTAATTCTCATAAATGAATGAGGTTTAACTTTTTCCTCAGCTGAACTGTTCGGTTTATTTAGAGTGCTGACTCTACACTAATCATAAAAATTACAAAACTCCACCTCCTGCTTAAGTGCTTTGTCACTTGAAGCACTTCAGCAAGATAGCATATGTTTCAATGTATATAATTCAAGATGTTTGTTTTAATATATCATTCCCTTATTTAATGAAAAGATATATAATGATGAAGATATTACTTACATAACTATTCACTATTGATTCATTCATTAAAAGGACAGTGTATGGGAATCAAATGCTTTCTCAGTTCTCTGTATGTATTCCAAGATGAGCTGTATTGTGGAATTTTTTGAATCTTTCATTTCTTTATTTTCAATCACTTCACTTAAAAAGCTGATTATTATGATTTAAAATAATAACTTTCTTTCATATGCATAGAGATTTGACAGTGATAGCAGAGAAACCACAAGGAATCAAGAGGCAGAATTTGGCTTTAGTGTGTAACGAGGAATTTAAACTTCCATTTGGTAAAGGAAAAATGTCTTGATACTTCTGTATATCATAGCAGCTAACAATAGCTCTGTGAGGAACTTTGGTGAAAGAGGGAATTCCATACATAGGAAGCAGCATCTTTTTGTAGTAAACTATTTCCTGTGTGAATGTTCTACAACTTCTAATATTGATGGCAATACATCTGTTTTCATATAGTTAAATCAGATTTTACCTGAGTGGTTGCTTTTTCATAAAAAAAGTTCCATCTTTCTTTGTAAAGACTGTTAATAAAGTAAAAAATAATGTAGATATGCACATAATTTTTTTAAGTAGCTTGTGACATTTTTGGTGTTGTTTGTTCTTTGGAATTTTTTTTTCCCTAGATGAAGCGTTCCATTAGCCACCCTGGTCCTTGCTATTCAGAAAGGTAATTTTCTATTTCATTAAGCTTTTTTCTTGTGTCTCAAAAGACCTCCCTGAACTTGGTAGCATTAAAATCAAAATGTGAGAAGAATTGTTTGCTGGGGGAAAAAAATTAAAAATCATAAATTGATCTGATTTTGAAAACAGAGGGTGCAGATTATCAGCTACCGGAGGCAGCTGCTCTTTTTAATACAGTACCAAAATTTTGTTATGTTAGAAGCTTTATGCAAATGGCTTGTTTTGACAAGTTCATGAAATTAGAGCTTGAATTTCTAACATTCTTTTTCAGTCAACATTTCAGATTTTCAGATTATTTTCTTCATTTTTATTTCAACTTTCAGGCTTTGCAATTGTGAAATCATGACTGTTGCCTGTGCAACAATATTAGTTTATTGTATTAAAAAACATTGATGCTCACAATTTAATCTAAGCACCAAAGTTATTTCAGATTTAAAGTATATAAAATTTGTGTGGGTTGTTACAGATTTTGCTTACTAATAGATCTAATTTCCTTTGTAGGATTAATCACTCTGTAAAAGAACCAGGTTCATCTCTTCCCCGATTTTCTCAGCGACGCAGAAGAACATACTCAGATACAGAATCCTACAGTGATACACCTTCAGAAGATTCTCAGAGTAAGTTTGAAAGGGAGGGAGTTTTCTTTGTATCCTTCATTACAATACATTTTCTGTTTACAGCAGCTGTTCTAGCACTGATGGCAGCATGAGGAAAAAAGTTTTGTTTGTAAGATTCCTATATTATAAATGAGAGCACTTTTATAGTTTGTTACCTGGTTGACTTGTGCTGGCTTCCATCCATATTACAAAGGATCTTGCAGCTGGAGTAGTTATATTGAAATCAGTGGGACTATGGCTAGATAAAATTAAGACATATCTAGAAAAGGGATGTTTGTCCTAATAGACTCTTCCATGATTGGTGTTCTGGTGATGTGGAATACTGCTATTTGCCACCTGCATATTGTCACAGAAGAAATTCTCTTTTTTGACTTCTGTGAGTGGCTGGGATACTTTTCACCCAGTGCATTGCGGAAAGATGGTTCATTTCAGTGGTTCCTTGCCTTTTGTAGAGAACAGCAGTGCTCTGAAGGCACACAGTCTTTCCAATAATAAAGATTGTGATCAGAATTTAGTCCCTCTTGATTAAATGGGCTGACTGAGTTAGTAGCCAGATCCTCTGTGGTTTTTCCTTCTGAATCATGCTGGCATTTTGACTCCATTATAACTCTTCTTGGGCAGACTTTAACTTGACTAGTTCTTCTGATTGTTTATATGCAGGAAATACTTTGCAAATACAATAATTGACAGACTGGACGATACTTTCAGGGATTGAAAATTAAATACTTAATTGATCTCTTCATAGGAACTGCTCAATGTTCTAGAAGTGCTGTTAATGGAGATCTGGTATCATCAACCATTCCTGAAGAAAATAAATCAGTGTCAAAGGAAAGATCTGAACTGGAAGAGACTCTTTCATCCTTTTCCTCCTGAAGCAACTGAAAGTATTAAATTTTCTATAAGTAATGCTATGCAAAAGCTGCTGAAATTATACTGTTGTTATAGGATGTAGTTATTTCCCTTTTTAGAAGGATTTCTCTGCACTTTATAGAATAACATAAATACTATCTTGGAAGTGTATTTTATCTTTATATAGTTTATTCGCAAGAGTATTTTCCTAATATTTCACAGTTTGAATGTGCATTTTTTGGAACAAATGATGGCTTTAACAGATAAGCATCCACATTTGTAAATGCAGCTCTTTTTAAATAGTGTGGAGGTCTGATATGTTAGTAAACATGCATTATAAACTTCAGCAAAAAGTTTTCTTTTTTTTGAGAAAATGCAACATGTGCCATGGGCCTCTTGGTCATTTGTACCAGGTCATCCACCTGGAGCTGTGATTAGCCCCACAGTGGCTTTTTTTTGCCAGTGTAAGGGCTGTGGGAATGGGCACTAATGGCTCTGCTCCAGCAGCTTGACGGTAATTGACATTACCGCCTTTAAAAACACAAGGATATACATAATCCAGTCCTTATTTTTAGGCAATGAAAGTAGAAATATTTAGTGTATTTTTCTAAACAAATGTATAAAAATAACTTAATATGAAGTATTTGTACCAAACATGGGATATTTAATAGTTTTTATTTATTTATTCTTTTTTGCATCAAAAATTTCTACCTACTTTCACTACTAAAGGTCTAAAGATCTACTAAAGGCTTCAAAATGTGCATAAATTGTTTCTGGGGTGCGTAGCATCACAAATAATTAATACAGTGCTGTTAAGATTTACTCTGCTTACTTAAGGTGTGTTTTTAGCAAAGTATGATAAAAACAAGAGCTGAATTGTTAGACCATTCTAAGCTGCTGTTGTAATGAATACTTGTATCTATACATGTTTTATTTATGACATATTTATACAGAAGGGACTGTCTGTTTTTGCAACTCCTTTATATCATTTGAGGATGGTATACACCAGAAGAGGGATTCTGCTCTCTTTACATCAGTGTAAATTTGCATTAATTTAAGTGAGGTCAGAGTCTGACTCTCTTAATTATTAATGAGTAATATAGTGTAATAGTGCCTACTAGCACCTTGGTCCAGAAGGTTGTTAATGTTAGCATTGTAAGCTTTTGGGAATTTTTTGGGTGTTTGTTTAGGGATGAACTTGGTCTTAGCTGTAGAGCACTTTAAGCAAGCCATTTACTGTTCTTGATTTACACAATTGCTAAATAAATGTACAGGGTTTTTTGTACTCAAGCACATACCAAAACCTGTTTTTATAATCAGATCTTTAATTTGGTTTAACTAGTCTTCCTTTTGTGTATATAAATAATTTGAAGCACGCTGGAAAGAACAAATGGGAATGGGAGCTTTCCTTATAAATTTTTGGAATGTTGATTTATCTAAATCAAAATAGGTACAAATGTTGAGGAAAAACTAGGAGCTGTTTGCCATATATAAAATGCCAGTTTATATACCATTATGTCAGGTTCAAGTGGAATGGAATGGTTTGTAAAAGGGGTTTGTGGATACCAGTTCAGAGCTGTCATTTGTGCTCAGTTCTGTCAGTTTTCATGCAAACTGGCATATGCATATCAGCCACACACATGCTTGTACATTTTTTTTCTGAATGTTTGCTTTAATGTATTCTGTATGACATGACAATTGTAAAAATAAGTATTAAAAAAGATGTTCAGAGAGGTAAACTACATAGTGCAATGTGAATGTTGTCTTGAATCATACGCTGTCAGAGGTGCTTTTTGAAATTTCCCTGAGGTTTCTGACAGCTTCTGCAGTGTTAAGTACATGTCTCAATGACAGATACCTTCTGCCTTCAGCTACTATGAAGAAAAGAGGTTGGGCTCCACATTGTGCAAAAAAAATGTGCAACTAATCAGTGCATGTAGTAGAAAGTAATACTTTTAAATATTGCCACAAGACAGAAGTTGTTCTGATCAGATCCAAGCACCAAATTTGCATGTAATTGCTTTGGATTTTTCTAGGTCCCCAAAGCCATCATTTCAGCTTGATGTATATATATGTGATATGTTTCTGTTGAATCAGCCTTTTTATAGATACCTGTGCTAAACATCCTAAAATGTGTTTCAGCGAAATCAGTGAAGACAATATGCTTTCATACTTCTGGTAACTGGGGCTAAGAAATAATTTCTGAAAATTATCTGGCTGAATCACAGTGATCTATTGACCAAAAAACTTCTGGATGCTCTTACATTTTTCATTTCCAAATTTAGGGGAGAGCTTATCAGGAATGCCTGATTGTATCATTCTTTCTAGTGCAGAATGAGAGCTGAACCTCAACAGAATAGGTAGTTGGTACTTCTAGTTTTGATCTCAAGTGCTTCTGAAGAGATCAGTCTGAAACCAATTCAAATTTCTAAATAATATTCATTACTTAAAGCATATAAGCATGGGACATATATTTAGGTGAAAAGTGGTACCTTCAGTTATATCTCTGAAGTTCTTAACATCGGATAATTGGAAATAGAATGCTTAGAAATTACCAGCTTTTATTATAAAGAATTAATGGTAAGACACACAATTATTTGGAGAGTTGTGAATACCGAGATTCCAATGTTCAGGGGCTTTAAAGTACTGTAAATTAATGTTTGTATGTCTTTCAACTTACTAATTCAGCTTCACTTTTTAAACTTTTTTTTCCTCAGAGAAAGCAATCTTTGGGATAGGAATACTTCAGAGGTTGCTTCTGCAAAAAAAATGTATTCCTTACTTAAAAATCTCAATCACACCTATTTGTTTTTGTTAAGGTTATTTTCAGAAATTATAAATTTGATTTTTGCTCCACCCATATTGCTTTAAGTATTCTAGTGTAGCTGTTTTTCCTGCTGGTGTAAATTAGGAACTTTTAAAATGGGTGTAATAACTTAATAAAGGAAATGTCTATGTCTGAAAACCAACTAAAATGCAATAAAATCAATCTCTCAGTGTTATGGCTCTCTACCATCACAGTTATTTTTCTCAGTCTGCCACATGTGAAATGTTAGTAGAAAATGGATAACTCTATAGTAGGATTTATACAGCAGCTCACAGAGCTTTGTTAAAAAGTTTTTCCTTATGCATCAGCACTCAGGAAACATGAATGCCAAATGCCTTCATACTCTGAATCAGTAGTAGGATATTTTTCTAAACTTGGTCCTATAGCACAATAGATTTGATTAAAGATAGCAAATGTCAGCTTGTACAGTTGGAAATCTCAATATTTGACCTGGATATAATAAGTAAATCATTCCAAATCTTTTTTTCTTTTCATCCAGAGACTGATTAATCTGTTGTCTTGAAAAATGTTATTCTTAGAGATGTGTTCTGTGAAATGGAATATTGAAGCTTTAGGTTGTGACTTCAGCAATGTCACTCTAGGTTAGCATTTGCTTAGCAGTCTTGTGGAAAAACACTGGCTCAGCTGGTCGGCCTGTAACATTATCTATTCAAGCTGTGTTTCTGCAAAGTCCCTAAGTATTTTAAATCCTATTTTTAGACATGTGAGTGACTCATCTGCCTAAAGTACTTGCTTAAGTGCTGTGCAGAGTAGGGCAGGAGAGGTACTGGCAGGATGAACTTGCTTACACTGCTACACCAGTGTTCTTCATCGATGGACTGAGTGTTTTGAGACACAGTGGAGACCATGTAAGATTGAGTTTCCAGTAGCCTTTGTGAAGAAGAGGCCATATTTAAATTTGCAGATGCTGTCTATCACTAATTCTTTGTGCTGAGATGATTAAATATCTAGTGCATTTTTAGTGTTAATTTTATTATGTGCCTGTGAACACAAGTTGTTAGCTAAACAAGACTGTACCTATGCATTTTTATGTCTTATATTAAGTTTGTTCGTTGGGATTTTTTAAAACATCTAAAGAAATGAGAATTAGAAGCTTTCTTGTTTTTTTCTCTTTAAATGGTTTAAACATTAAAATAAACAGTCTTTTTTACTTAATTCTTTTTTTACTTTTCTTCCTAAGGAAGAAATACCATGTACTCTTAAACTCTTTGATATGTGTGATTGTTTCTAAGTCCTCCTGCTTCCATCACTTGAAAAGGTTTGGATTTTGTCCTGACCCAGAGCTTCAGCTCTTCTGAAATCCTTATTTTTACTTTAGTCCTTGTTTTGTCCCTATTTCTTAGCTTTCCTGCTTCATTTGGATAGATAGTGGTTGATAATATATAGTGTTATAGGAAATTATAAAAAAAGCTTCTATAGTGAGTCTTTTTGGAATAGGTTCTTAAAAACATTCTGCCTGCTTTACTGCTTCTGATGAACTTGAGTATCTTTTTTTTGCCATGCTGAGAGTCACAATGATGCATCATGTGAAGTGTTGCATTTCTGTGAGTGTTTGCTCTCAAGCTTTTTCTACTGAGTGAATTCTAATACAGACTTGCTCCTTTGACCTTGATACTCTTTTTCCCATAGTAACCTACCCCACCCCCACTCCCAACCCCCAAAATGTAAATACAGGCTTTGTTCTGACAGATATGTCAGCTGACCTGTGGGATGAAGAATTGATTAATCACCCACGGGAGGTGACAACTTGTAGGTCCAGGCAATTAGGGTCAACCAGTCTGTACTTGTTGCAGCTGGCAAAAAACCAAGAGGATGTAGAGGAAGCCTGGAAATAACAGAGAGATAAGAACAGCAGAATGCTTAGGCATGTGCTAGAATTTATCCTTTTTCAGTGAAGAATCTATGACAAAAATTTTCTTTAAAGGGGTTTTTTTCAAGGCTAGCTGGTGGACAGGATGTTTCTGATAAGATGGCTGGATTGTCAACAGTTAACTACCTGGTTTGCATTGGAAAATTGCATTTCTACCCCATCTTTTGTTTCAGCAACTCTTTTTCTGTAGTGTAGTACAGGAACTGTAAAAACAGTATAATAAATAAAGAAGGAGTCACAGACTTTATGATGCGGAAAGCATGCTTTATTTCAAATGAACAATTCTATCTCAAGGAGGTTCAACAGCTACCAAGCTCTATTACTACATTAGGAGAACTAAAGCAAACTGAAGTGCAGGCTGGTATTTGATGTTGTAGCAACAGTTTGTTTTCAAACTGTGGTTCATTGCTTAGTTGCCTGGAAGTGACTACTGGGTGTCTAATACTACCACACAAACTCAATCACTGCATCCTAAGAACCTCCGAGATGGGGTACTGCTGCTGCACTTGAATACCTAAATAGCTTTGTTGATTAAGGGGATGGCCAGGTGATGTTACTTTTTTAAAAGCTATTCAGGCAGTCAATATGTCAGAAACAGTACACAGACAGTGGGTGGACAAAGTGCTGGCCGCTTGCACTTTGTCCAGAAATTGTCAGTCAGGTATGAAAATTATGACATAATCAGATCCAACGTAAAACATTAAAGCAATGCTTACAGGAGGGTAATTGCAAACATCACCAATGCCTTACATTTCTGATTCAACATAAATATTTGTGCACGTATGAAATATTGTGCACAGTATCATGTCTTAGGTGTAGGTAATCTTCAACAGGGAGCCTCTCTACCTGTTGAGGCATTCTTAGACATCAACAATGAGTTGAGGCGCAAAATTTAGTTAAATGTTGAGCAGGGTAGTCATTTGCTAGGAAACTTTCCCCTGCCAACTGTTAGTTCCAAAAGTTACGTTTCAAAATGTCATAAAATTAACGGTACAAAACTTCATAACCGTTAACTTCGGCTATATACAGTATGTACATGTCAGTGAAAAAAGTGTTTTAAAATCTTAGGTCAATAATGACTATAAGTCATAATGTATAGCTCTGGACTTTGTCTTGTTCAGGTAGGTAAAAAAATATTTTTCTTTTATATTTACATATCAGATATTTCAGTCCATATATGAGTCACTTGTAAAAATACAAGTGTAAATAATACAGATTAAGCTCTCTACGGTGATCGGATATTTATATTCACAGTGGCAGAATCGGTACCAAATTCATTCCCTAAATTCAGAGTATAAAGTCCACCGTCGTTCTTCTGGACATCCATGATGATCAAGGTGGTTAGATCTTCACTTGTTTCAATGTGGAATCTGCCTTGCTGGTCCTGACTGGTAATTTTTCTCCCCTTGCAGTACCATGTTATTTCAGGAGCAGGATCACCCGAAAAGGCACAGGATAGTGTGAGAACTTTTCCTTCATCTATGCTGATATCAGATGGGAGAGCTTCAATTTTGGGTGGTACTCCTTTATAAAACAGGAGAAGAAATACCACGTTAGTCTGTTTTCACTAAGCCACGCAGCAGCTTTACTCTGAGGACTACTTCAGGATAGCTGAAGCACTACTCTACCAATAATTGTAATGCTCACCTCTCAGACCTGATTTAAGCATTTTACTAGTTGAACTCTCCAGTTGAGCCATACTAGATTTCCCCATAATACTGCTGGAGCTCATCTCTACAAAGGATTCTTTCATGGAGGACATGCTTTTGGCAGACATGCTTTCAAATTTCATTTCAGTCATGCTGCTACTGCTGAAACTGCTGAATGAAGCCTCTTGTTTAGAAGAAGCCATTTGAAAGGACTGAGAAGAAAAACTTTCGTGCATGCTTGCGTCGCCACTGGTCTTCAATACTACCTCTTTCGGAGGTTCTTCAACTAGAGCTGAGGAGCATTGCAAACATAGAAGGAAAAAGCAACAACATCACATTAACAAACAAAGTCATGCAGTTCTGTATGGTTAATTTTACAAAAACGAAGACAGCATACTTTGCTTTCAATGGAAAACTGCAGTGGAGTATATAATTGTTTACAACCATTTGATTCAAGATATCCAAATCACAAGCATGCCAAAATAGGCAATGAAACTTAGAGTATGTATGAGCTCCAAGGAAAACCATACATACTTAAGAAAAAACAGGTCATCACACTTTGTTTCTTATTAGAACCATTACTAGAATTAGACACCGAAAATTTGAGTGTGTTCAGTTCATATTTGTAGAAGCTGTGAAACATTTTCAAGTTCTTACAAACACAGAATAGTAAAATCTATATTTCTCTGCATTGTTCTGTAGCTACAAAGGGCAACAGGAAAGCTCAATCACTGCAGCTTTGCTTTAAACCCAAATGCAGTCATACAAGCAAATCACAGCCACCCCTTGATGCTAGGAACTGGGATATGGTATAGCCAATAAAATACCAAACCCAGTTCGATTAAGTTGCCGTAAAAATTTTGACTGTGGAATGACTTTGTTTTATTGTAACAGATTTTGTTAGTAAATGAGGAATGAATAATTACCAGCACCAAGGTCTTAACACACTCATCCAAGAACAAATGCTCATAGCTTTCTCTTAACATGCACCTGTTGATGTAATAGAGCATCTCTGTGCAACTCTGTGGGTGTTAAAAACATTTCCAATGCAGTTTTAGGGCTGTATGTGTAATATACAAAAGAAATATGAACTTCTTAAAATACCTAAGTCAATGTTACCAGTGGCTTTTATTGTAAGTCATTTTAGTAGACACTGCACAGCAAAAAGTTGTGACTATTCTGAACACAAGACCCAAAGAACAGACTTACGGAGTACGGTCAAAGATGCTGTAGCAGAGCACTGCCCATGGTAATTTTTTGCCTTGACTGTGTATTTTCCAGTGTCACTCAGTGCTGCATTTCGAATCTCAAGAGAATATGTATTTTTAGAGCGAGATACTCTGAGGTGTGATGAAACTGCAATCTAAGGAGGGGAAAAAACGGTTTCATTAAGATTGATTTTATGAATAATTCTAATCTTTCAAGTAAATATATTAAATGATTACTTACAGGTTGATTATTCTTTAACCACTCAACTTCAGGAGAAGGATCCCCAGAAACTTCACAGGTGAACAACACATCTTGTCCTTCATTGACATTTTGAGACTTAGGCTGCATGATGAATGCTGGTTCACTGGAGCGTTCTTTAGAAATAGTCACAACATACTGGCATTTAATAATGCCTTTGTCAGTTTTACCCTCACAGGTGAGTATACCTTCATCCTTATTACTGGCCTTTTTGATAGTTAGCGTGTGATCACTTCCAGAAACACCATATCTGTAATCATCTGAATTTCTCAGCTCCATTCCATTCAGCACCCATTTCACTTCAGAGGCACCAGGAATGCTGGCTTTTAATGTCACTTTCTGCCCTTCAGACATTGTCATTTTAGTTGAAGAAGCTGTAATTTCTTCTTTAAATTGTTTGACATCTTCCGTAACAACTGACTTTTTAATGACTTCTTGAACTGCAGATTTCTCTTCAGTTGCGACTACTGATTTCTTCTGGGTAGAAACCATAAGCAACTCATCTTCTTTCTGAACTGTTTTATGAGATTCAGAAACACCTCTTACCTGGGAATGGATATTTTTAAATACTTGGCCAGTAAACTGGAAGTTAGTTTTTGAAACACCTCCTTCCCCAATAATTTCACAGGTGTATTCTCCTTTATCAGATTCCATGAGCTCATGGATTTTGAGCTCATAAGTGCCATCTGCTGCATAATGAAACTTGAAATGATGGTCTTCTTTCAGTTTTTTACCATCCTTATACCAAGCCACTTCTCTGACACTTAAAACATTGCTTTCAACTGCACAGGATAACTTTACCTTATCTCCAAGAGTTTCTGCTTTCAGATGCTGTTTTATCTTTGGTGGAGAAGCAGCTGGTAATTGTACTTGCTCTACTGGTACTGTTTTGTCTCCAGGTGGTGACTTAGCTTTTGGGGGACTGCTGATGGGTTCAGGAGATTTCACTCGTTTGGGAGACTTAACATGAGGCTCAGGAGATTTGATCCTTGGAGGTGATGTAATTGTTTTTTCAGGAATTTTTGTTCTTTGAATGGTCAAAGTAAAATGTGCTTCCTGTCTTCCTTCAGAGTTTTCCACCACAACAGTGTAATTTCCTTCATCTGACATCTGGACCGAAGAAATTTCAAATGTAGACTTGTACTGTGTTCGTGTTACTTGGAAGCGCCTTGAAGAAACAATAGTCTGACCTGTACGGAGCCATGTTATTGTTGGTGCTGGTTCACCATCAACATCACAGGAAAATCTTGCAGTCTCCCCTTCAGAAACTGTGATTGACCGTGGCTTTGTAAGGATTGTTGCTGGCAGGGTGCTTTTAAATGCTTTGTGTACAGTCCTTTCTTCCAATGATTTTTCTGCAGCTGCAGTGACTTTTTCTTCAGAAGCAGCATAGTGTTCATAGGATAAAAGTGATTCTCTTGTTGATGACACTTCTGATTTGACTTCTCTTACTGAGGAACTTGCTTCTGTTGCAGATGCTTTCTTAAATGAGGAGATTGCATATGCCTCTGTTTTTGTCAAGTCAGGTAAAATTGACCTTGGTACTTCTTCATCTCTCCTCTGGGAAGAGTATGTAGTGTAATCTCCTCCAGTAACATCTAGTGTTGCATAATCAGAGCATTCCCCTTTGTAGTTTGTGCACACAGCTCGGTATGTTCCACTGTCATCAATGTGGCAGTCGAGAATCTCCAGAGTTAATACACCACTCGTATTAGTAAAGTGTATCTTCCTGCTCTCTTGGAGCTCAATACCATTGTGGTACCACTTCACTTCAGCAGTTGGTTTTGACTGGACATTTAGAATGAACCTAGTATTATGGCCACACGGTACCCGGTGTGAGCGCATTCTCAGGGTAATGCGAGGAGCATGGTCAAGGGTGAAAGGCTGCTGAGTCAGAACTTCGTATTTCCTTTCCATCGTTTTTTGAGTTTTCAGAGCAGATTTCATGGACTCATATCTAGAAAAGATATCAAATCTTGCCATCCTCTCAAACCGGGAGAGAGATCTTTCACTAGAGACTGGGCTAGGTGAGCGTGGTCGAGTTCTCTCTGGTGTTGGGGATCTTCTCTCACTTTCTTCAGGAGGCCGTGAGCGAGGTCGAATTAATTCAGATACAGGACGCATCAACTCAATGTAAGTTGGAGAAAGGGATCTTCTTCTCCTTAGTAATCTAGAGGGAGGTGAAAATTCCCTGTCAGCATATTGCACCATTTCTATTTCTTCTTCTTCTTCTGATGTGATCTCAGTTATTTCTCTTTCCCTCCTTCTCCTGAGTCTACTCTTTTCTTCCTCTGCCATATATTTGAGCTCACTCCTGTATTCAGAAAGTCGTTGATCAGTGCCAACAGGACGGAGCAATTCTTCATCCTCCCTCTCATCCATTATTCTTTGCTTCTGTTTAGGTGGTCTGTAGGCAGCCCTGTCATGACGTTGACGAAGCTCTGCATAGCTTGCACTTGTCTCAGCTTTAGTTGGGATGTGATAGCTTGAATACCTCAGCTCTCTTTTTCTTTCTTCCTCTGAACTGACCTGTGCTCCTGCAGTAGAATACCGAAGGGCAGACAGTTCAAAACGTGGGGGGCTTCTGCTTGGTGGAGAAGCAGAAAAGCCTAACTCCAGCTCTTCTTCAAGGCGCAGTCTTTCCTCTTCGGTTCTCTTCATGGCTAAGTAGTCATCTATAGGCATGAGCAATTCCTCATCAGACAAATCACCAAGTGATCGCCTTCTTGGTCTATAGTAATATTCATACTCTGGAGATGGGGTACGCCGGCGTGCTGGTCTCACAATTTCAAGATCATCTTGTGTCAGCTTTGGTATGCGCCACTTAGGCTTGTACTGATCAGAAATGCGTGGCAGTGGCATCACATAGAATTGCTCCCACCTGGAAAGACGTATGCGCTTCTGGCGTTTCTGAACAGTCCTCTCAAGTTTTCCTGGCATTTCATACTGGTCTCGCAGCCTCTTGTACCACTTCATGTCTGAGAGAGGCACATAGTGTTTAATATGCTGATCTTCCTCAAGAGCAGCGCGCACATGTTTGCGAGGCTCTGGGATCTCATATGGCATACGAAGTCTTCTTTCCTCCTTCTCCTTCTTTTCTTCTTCCTTAATTTCATATTCACCTTTGACGGTCTTTGAGCTAACAGCTGGTTTATATAAGATAGCAGCTTCTCTGAGAGCCTCTTGTGCAGTTTGTGTCAGTGGAACAGCTTCAACCCCAGAAAGGATTTCTGCCATTCGTAAAGTCTTGTCAATTTGCCTTTGTACATGCTTCTCCCGTTCTTCTTCCGTCTTGTACTCACGCTTGACATATTTCAAGCGTTCAACTTTTAGATAAGCCTGACAGCTTGTAGATCCAGCACTGTTTGTAGCAGTAACTCTGTAATAGCCACTGTCTTCTGGTAAAGTATCTCTGATATGCAAAGCATAGTAATCTAAACCTTCATGAATTATATCGAAGTTGGGACCAAAGGATAGAGGCTGACCATCTTTCTCCCATGTCAGTGTTGGTTTTGGCACACCAGATACCCTGATCTCAAAACTGACACTTTGGCCTTCTTGACATTCAGCATTTGCCAGCAGTCTTTTAAACATTGGCCTGAGTGTGGCATCTGCTGGAGGCGGATGTGGAATCACAGTCAGCTTAGCTTTGCAGCTATCTTCACCGTATTTATTGCGTGCCACAATACTGTATTCAGCATCATCCTCTTCAGTGACATTATTGATGACAAGTTGATAAAGACCCTTGTCTGATTCAAAAGTATACTTCCTATCATCATCCCCAGGTTTGATTTTCTGGCCTGATTTGTACCATGTTAAGCGAGGTTCTGGGTGAACTGTTATAGTTACTCCAAATCTGACATTTTCTCCTACATATACAGTGCGGTTATACAAAGGCAGAGTAAATTCTGGGGGATGTTCTAATAGTCTCATAGTATCAACCCGTCGTTTTACTTTTCGAACAGTTCTGCCTCTGTAGTGCTCAGAAATTTCTCTCACACCTTTAACAAAAAGTTCTGCATAAGAGCTGTCTTCACCATAATCATTTACTACCTTGCATCTGTAGGTACCATCATCTGATTTAGAGACATCTTTGACATACATGGTTGCCACACCATCTTCATATTTGATTTCATATTTCTCATTGCTTTCTAATTGCCTCATACCAAAGTACCATGTAACTTGCGTTGACTCATCATAATTTTCAATTGTACATACATACTTGGCATGGCCTCCTTCTTCTACAACATTATGCTTTATCTGCCCAGCAATAGGCCCAATGTCTATTGGGGCAACTTTAACTTTAGCAACTGTTATGCCTTTCTGAGATCTAATTGCGCCTCCAGAGGAAATGCGGGCTACTGACACAACTGTATTCCACTCCTTCTTTACTAGAGTGTGATAGTAACGCCTGTGCCTCAAGGTCTTAATGGTTTTAGTGCTGGTCTTTTCTGTCTGCTGTTTTAGCCACGTGTGATTTAGTGCTTCAGCAGCTGTCATGCGAGATTTTCTTTCCTTTACTAGTAGGCGATCAATGAAGTCCATGGCCTCGATGCTTACGTCTTTGAATGCTTCATCATCAAAGAGGTATTCAGCATTTAGAATATTTTCAATAACTTGTTGGTTTGTTTCAGCAATGAAAGGGTTAAGGCCACTGAGAAGTATGTATGTCAGAGCACCAACTGACCACATGTCAGTAGCTGTGCTGACCAAGTCATGGTGATGTACTTCAGGCGCATAGTATTCAGGAGAAGTGAACTGGAGTCTAAAGCTGTCTCCAGGCCTCAACTGTCTGGCTTGACCAAATTCAACAATTTTAATTACAGAGCTTCTTCTTGTGAGGTAAATAATATTGTCTGGTTTAATATCAAAATGTCCAATGCTATGACGATGTAAAAATTCTAGTGCATCACAGACCTGGCGTACATAACTTACTATTTCTCTTTCATTAAGTTCAAATGAAGCTGTGCTGATTCTTTCAAAGATGTCAACCCCGGAAATGAATTCAAAGATCATGACCAATTCTTCCAGGCTCTCAAATGATTCATGAAGATACAGAATATTTTGGTGCCTAGCAAGGTTTAGGATGGAAATTTCTTTCTTTACCAAAACTTGGTCAGCACCCTTTACTTTGACAAACTTGGCCAGATAAGTCTTTTTTGAAACTGCCTCAACACAGCGGTGTGCAATGCCAAATTGCCCACGTCCAAGCTCTTCTGCAATCATATATTTGTCATAGAGCTCCTTTGTAGAATAGTGAGCTGCTTTAGCTGCCGTAATTTCTCTGGTTTCATCAACTTCTTCATCATAGTTCATCACCCTGGTCTTATCTTCCTTTGTTATAATTGGATCAGTAGGTTCAGAAGGCTGACTTTGGCCAAACTTATTCTCTGCAATTACACGGAACTGGTAGGTGGTTTTGCCAAACAGGTTCACCACTGTGTATCGTGTATCACGAGCTTGTGCAACACGAATCCATCGCTCTGCTGTTGTAGCACGTTTCTCAATAATGTAGTTTATGATCCTGCTTCCACCATCAGTAGCAGGTTCACTCCAGGTTAAGTTGACTGAATCCCTTGAAATGTCAGTTACCTTCAGACCTCTTGGTGGATCAGGCACATCAGCAACATCTAATTCAACTGTTTTTTGATCGATTCCAAATCTGTTTTTGGCACAAACAATGTAAAACCCTGCATCTTTTCTGTCAACACCATTTGGGAAAACAAGAGATGTGAATGATCGTGTAACAATCACTTGGTAGTGTCCATTAGTATCGATGAGATCTTGTCCCTTCTGCCATGTGATCACAGGGGGAGGCTTGCCACTGAATGGAATCTTGATGCTCACCACTTCCCCTCGGAGGGCATGAACAGCTCCCATGCCTTCCAGGTTTTTGGGCAAATGAATCTTTGCAGGAACTGGAATAGAAAGAGGAAGGAAAAACACATGACCAAAAGCACATGAGAAGAGTCTAAATATTCAAAATTAAAACAAATTTGTCTTGGTTATCAAGACCCTTCATTCACCTTCAACATCCAGAGAGGCAGTGCCAGACACAGATCCTCCTTGGTTGGTAGCTCTAACTTGATATACTGTAGCATCATCATCTGTTACATTCGTGATGATCAGCTGGTAATAGCCACCCTTGAATTCCTGTATCTTGATCTTCTCCCCATCGGGCATGATTTCTTTGCCCTGTCTGTACCACTTGACAATTGGCTTAGGATGACCAGTTACTTTGCAGACAAATGTGGCATTAGCTTGAAATTTCACATTTAGATTCCTTATTTCTTCCTTGAAATGTGGAGCTTTAATTGGTACATCAGATTTTGGAATGACTGGTTGGGATACCTCACTCCACTCACTTTCACCACCAAGGTTTTCACATTTTACACGGAATTCATATTCAAGACCTTCAATAAGATCTTTCACTGAGTAGACTGTTTCACGAATTTCATCTGTTGTTACAGATATCCACTTGTTTTGTTTTTTCTCACGCTTCTCAAGATAGTAAGTTCTAATCTTTGCACCGCCATCACTTGCGGGTGGCTTCCATGAGACAACACAAGAATCCTTTGTGACAGCACTCGCTACTGGCTGGCCAGGTTGTCCTGGTTTTTCTGTAAAGAATAACAAAGTTCAAAAACTGAAGTGAGCTTGCCTTATTAATTAATTACAGGGTATGCTGGTTTTGGCTGGGGTAGAGTTAACTTTTTTCCCAGTGGCTAATATGGAGCTGTGTTTTGGATTTGTGCTGAACACAGGGTTGATAACATAAAGATGTTTTTGTTATTGCTGAGCAGCACTTACACAGAGCCAAGGCCTTTTCTGCTTTTTGTACTGCCATGCTAGTGAGGAAATTGGAGGTACATGGGAGGGTGGGAGGAGACACAGCCAGGACAGGCGACCCCAACTGACCAAGAGGATATTCCAGAACACATGACACCATGCTCAGTATATGAAATGGGGGAAGGGTGGGACATTTGAGGTGATGGCATTTGTCTTCCCAAGCCACTGTTACGCGTGATGGGGCCTTGCTCTCCTGGAGATAGCTGAACACCTGTCTCTCCAAGGGAAGCAGGGAATGGATTCCTTGTTTTGCATTGCTGGTGCACACAGCTTTTGCTTTTCGTATTAAACTGTCTTTATCTCAACCCAAGAGTTTCCCAGCGTTTGCCCTTCTGATTCTGTCCCTGATCTCACTGGTGGGGGAGTCAGCAAATGGCTGCATGGGCTTGGTTGCTGGCTGGGGTTAAACAAGACCCAGGGGCATACAGACATTGATATTTTGGTCTCCACTTACCAAATGGAGGCTTCATAAAAACTACTGATGAGACCTCCAGTGCTTCACTAATGCCGTACATATTCTGAGCAGAAACACGGAAGTAATAGCCTGCATTTTCAGTTAGGTTAACAATTCTACACGTTGTGCCAGAAATACTTGAAGATACAAGTTGCCATTCTGCTCCTTCTTTGGCTTCACGTTTCTCTATGATGTAATTGGTTATCATAACACCTCCATCGTCCTCTGGTGGTTTCCAACTTATTACCACAGAATTCTTCAGTATAGACTCTATAACAATTGGCCCTGCTGGTTTATCTGGTTTATCTGTACAAGAAAAAGCACAAAATTTTTATTTCTTTTTACAGTCAATATTTGAGGAAATATTCCACAAAAATACCAAAAATAAAATTAATTACCTTGTATTTCCACATTAAGTATAGTGTCAACTGTTCCAAATGTGTTACTGAGTTGTACTTTGTACTTCCCAGCATGAGTTTTGTGCTGGACATTCTTAATAGCAAGATGAGTATACTGTTCTGTGTTCTCAATAGTAATTGTTTCTGATCCTCTCAAAGGTTTGTTGCCATGGAACCAAGTTATTGCTGGTACTGGCCGGCCAATATACACAACGTGAAGGCGGAGGGTGCCACCTGCACCTGCGTAGTATTTCTCTTTCAATGGGAAGCCAGGGTGGAACTGAGGAGGAGCCTGCAATAATAGCTTGCCACTAGTTTCAATTTCTCCAACATCATTGGTAGCCATACAAGTGTAGAGACCTTCATCCTCCTGTTCATCTGTCATTACTGTCAGTGTATGATTGCGTCCATCAGATGACATTTTGTATTTTCTGCTTTGTACCAGCTCTTTGCCGAAGCGGTACCATTTAATATCAGGCAAAGGTCTCCCAACAATCTGGCATGTCAGCTGAGCTGCCTCACCCAGTTTAGTTGTAACATCCTGCATTTCTTTCTTTATGGCAGGTGCTTCTCCAGCTATGACAAAAAAAAAAAAAAAAGAAAATAATAATGATTACAATGAAATTTTCCTATATTATTAGATTACTGGAAATTATTTTCCATTTGTACCTGTTCCTCTTATATTTGAAAGACTGTCCTTTGGGACAGTCATGTTAGCAAATATCATGTAAAACAAATAGCATGTTAAATGCAGCACCATGGCTTATGACACAGCAAATCACAAAAATATCACAGCAAATGTGACAATATATTTTTGCTTACATGTTAATTTAGTTTTCACTGCCATAGCAGTCCTTCGAGGTCTGCTGAGGCCAGTCTGATTTTCTGCAAAAACACGGAACTCATATTCTGTGGCCTCTAGTAAACCTCCTACTGTAAATTGCCTATCCTTGATGCGTTCCTTATTGCATTTTTTCCAGGTGCTTTCTCCAGACTGGCGGTATTCAACCCAATAGCCAAGGATCTCTTTGCCACCATCACTTTCAGGTCGTTCCCATTCTAATGTTATGCTGTCCTTCGATATAGAAGTGATCTCAATTTCTCCAGGTTGGCTAGGTTTGTCTGAAAATTAAAATAAAAACAGAAAATCAATTTTTCTCTAAATGTCATAAAGTTGCTATCAAAAGATCTGTTAATTGCAGACATTATCTTACCAAATGGATCCTTGCATACAACTGGTTCAGAAGCAGGACTTGCTTCACTTTCACCAATGTCATTTTGAGCAATGACACGGAATTGATATTCAGCATCTGGAACAAGTCCTGTGACTGTGTACATTGTAGTGGTAATCTGTGTCTTGTTATGCCGGACCCATTTTTCTGTAGATGTCTCTTTGCGTTCAATATAATAGCCAGTTACACGAGAACCACCATCATCTTTAGGTCTGGACCAGGACAAGTTGACAGAACTCTTTGTAACATCAAGTACTTCAGGTGGGTTGTTTGGAGGCTCTGGCGGATCTATAAATAATTATAATAATAAAAATAATAGAAATAACAGTGATATAGCATTAAAATTTCTGTATATATTAATGTGCTTTTAGATTATAATGTAGTAACTAATTAATTTTTTTTTCTCAGTCTAGAAGAAAACTTACTTAGAGGTGTCTTTGGTACTGCTGGTTCTTCAGATTTGAGAGATTTGCTAATACCGAAATGGTTTTCAGCAGAAACACGGAAGTGATATTCCACATTTTCTTTGAGCCCTTTCACCACTAGCGATGTCCCTTTCACTCTAGAGTCAACCGTGTACCAGGCAGTCTTCGGCACTTCTCTTCTCTCAACAATATAACCCAGGATATCTGCACCACCGTCATCTGTAGGAGGTCTCCAGCTTACTCTGACAGAACGAGCTTGTATATCATCATACTCAAGTGGTCCTTCTGGTGGGTTTGGAATGCCAATCACTCTGACTTTAATATACACGGCTTTCTTGCCACACTTGTTTTCAAGTACCAAATCATAGGTGCCCGAATCTTCTCTTTCTGCATCTTTGATCACAAGTTCTGTGTGAGTCTCAGAAGTCGCAATCATGGCCCTCTTGCTGATGTCCTGTCCTTCTTTTGTCCATTTGCATACCGGGATGGGCTTACCCTTAATGGGTATTGTAAGCCTGATTACTCCTCCTTGTCTCACCATGAGACCTTCTTGGTATTTTTCATCAAGTTCATAGTCCGGATATTCTGTAAACAAAAATAACATGTCATGCTGTGTCCTTCTACAGATGATATCACACCTGCTTTAGGCAGATTTTTTTTTTAGGACAGCTTTCAACAAGAGTTAAGACTTGAAATTTCTTACCAAGCATTTCTGTTATTTTGACTGTTCCTGGCACTTCAGCAGGTTCTCCTGGCCCACCAGCATTACAGGCTAGCACACGGAATCTGTACTCTGCACCCTGGGGAAGATGTGTCAAGGTGTATTCCCGAATCTTGGTTGGTGTAGTATTGCATTTGGTCCATTCAAATTGATCAACCTTCTGCATCTCAATTAAGTAGCCAGTAACTTTAGAACCACCTTCATCTTCTGGTGGACTCCAAGCCAGGGAGACAGATGTTCTTGTAGTATCTGTGACTCTTGGATTCTGAGGTTTACCTGGAGGAGCTGGAAGAGAAGGTCAAATTTGTTTTCATGAATATCTGAAAGATGAAACTTGCAACTTATGAACTGTAATAAGTCTATAGTGAATTTATACAGGAAAATTTCGAATGAGTTTCACTAATATTTTCCTTGTTTTCTCCAGTCAGAATCTCATTTGTTACTACACCCAGATAAATTTCCAAATTAGAAAAAAGAGTAAATTTTACTAGTGTCATTCCCTTCTACCATAATGTGTTTAATCTTAGTAGGAAATTACTTACCAATTGGATCTCTGGCAACAGCAGACTTGGAAGGACGGCTGGGTTTCCCAGTGCCTCTGGCATTGATTGCTGTGACCCGGTGTTCATATTCCAATCCTTCAACCAACCCAGTGGAACGGTAACGAGTCATGGTGACTGGAACTTTATTTACACGGATCCATCTATCTGCTCTAACTTCTTTGCGTTCCACAATATAACCAGTAATCTGTGAGTCACCATCATCTTCTGGAGGATACCAAGTCAGTGTCATGCCATCTCGAGAGATATCAAACACTTCTGGAGTGCCAGGAGGACCAGGAATACCTGTAAAAACATGACACGGAATTAGTGATTTACACATTAGTAGTATGTGACATACTGTGAAAAACAATATACTATCAATGTCTTATCAAAATCTTTTAGTAGCAGATATCTGAGTAATTTACAAATCGGGTCGGTAAAAAACTTCTGGTTTTGTAATGGGGTAAAGCAATTTTTCAAGAGTAATGGTAGACCTCATCAGAAAATCCAAGTTTACCATCTATGTTCTGTGCAGTACATCTGTATTACTGTCACATGTTGACCCCAACATGACAGACAGTCGCCTGGTCGAATCGCGTTTCTCTCAATGTTATCTACAAAAATCCCGCGGAAGGCGGGAGTGGGGACTTTTTTCCGGTGCAGGGGTGGTGGCCCGAGAGCCACGGTCCCACCGGGGGCCCTCGCCGGGCTGGGCCGGGCCGGGCGGCCCTGCCGGCGCTGCCTTTGTCCCTTCCCGAAGCCACAGCCCGGACTCTGCTGGGGCTCTGGGGGGGGCGGCCCTCAGGCTCCTCCGGCGCGGCCTCTCCGGGACGGGG
>VXAC01004813.1:522954-613382 GCA_013399225.1 Rhipidura dahli
TGGTGGCAAAAGAGAAAAAAAGCCTTAGAATTTCAAGCCACAGTTACTTATCCGACAGAATAATACCCCCACGGGCTGGCCCATGTTCTAAAGTTGAAGGAACCACGAGAGGGTTTTGTGGAAAAAAGGAGACTTTGCATCACTGCAGATGGTTTTTGCTGCAGGAGGTGGCAGTTTGGAGAACCACGTAAAGCAGGAAGAAACTCTTTTCTTTTCCTTTCTTGAGAACTGCACATGGATTGAGGGAGAGGAGAAGGAGGGGGAGGGAGAAGAGGAGAAGTTCTGGCTGTGTGTTCTGATGTTCTGATTTTTTTTTTTTTTCTTTCCTTTTTTCTTAGGTCTGTTAATAAACTTTATCATAGCATATAAGTTGAGTGCCTGCTTTGCTGTCTCCTGATGGTTTATCTCACAGAAAATAAATCAGGGAACAGTGCGTAAATTGACCATAAAACCACTACAATTACATACACAGATTTATGGATGTTATTTTTCTCTGGAAAATATCAAGATTACTGTGCATCATAATGTACCATTCTATCTGGCAAAAGGAAGTAGCAACATCTAGAAAATTCTAGTATATGTGTGTATATATCTAAGCCCATTTAAATATATATTTTTAATTTTAGAGAATGAACAACAATTCAGACTTACGGATTCTGCTCTTGCATTCTATAATTTCAGACTGCAGGTACGATCCAATTCCAAAGCGGTTTGTAGCAGCTACACGGAACACATATTCTGCACCTTCAACAAGTCTGGTGAACTTAAATGTTGTCCTGGTTACTGACTCTGAAACTGGCAGCCATCCAGGACGGTGAGCATCACGCTGTTCTACCACATACCCACTAAGGGCAGCTCCACCATCCAGCTCAGGTGGCTCCCAGGAGATGGTTACATAATTTGAATCAACTTCATCAATTCTGATAGGTCCAACAGGTGGTCCAGGTTTGTCTAGGGGAAAAAAATAAAAAGAAACTTACAAAACAGGTGGGAAAAAAGAATCATATTTCTCATGTAAAAGTTGAAATGGAGGATATCATGGACAATTATTTTCATGAATTCTTACCAAGGATTATAACCTTTACTGTATCAGTAACTGTTCCAGTTGTGTTCTTTAGTTCAAGTGTATACTCCCCAGTGTCATGTATGGTGGTCTCACGCACAGTTAATTTGGCAATTTTGGCAGCAGTCTCCATTTTGATGCGTTCTGATTCTTTTAGTTTGGAACCAGCAAAGAACCAAGATGCAGTTGGAGGTGGTCGTCCTTCAATTGGAATGGCCAATTCAATGGGCTTGCCAGCAGGTACGTGGATTGTCTTCTGAGGTATTCCAGTGAAGTCAATTGTTGGTAGAACTAAAGAAAGCAAATAATTGATATTTTAAATACCTGTTTTATAACTATCACATTCATTTGGTGTAAGCTTGACCCTATTGTTTTCAACAGTAGACACCTACCTTTTTGGTCTTGAACTGTCACTGCTGTGACAATCTCTCTTGGTTCTGAGACGCCCTTCTGATTCTGTGCTCTGACCCTGAATAAGTACTGTTCACCTTCATTGAGAGAGATAATGGTATGTTCGTAGACGGTAGGCTTCAATGTCACCACCTTCAACCATCTTTCTGTTCCAGCTTTGCTGGCCTCAATAACATAGCCAGTCAATCTGCTGCCACCATCATGCAGTGGCTTCTCCCAAGCAAGTGTAACAGTTGACTTAGTGGTGTCAACCACTTCGAGTTTTTGTGGTACCATGGGGACATCAGATACCAGTACTGCATCAGATGTTTCACAGCCTTCACCAATGCCGTAAATATTTTCTGGTAGCACTCTGAAATAATACAAAGCTCCTTCCAGAAGTCCAGTAACTCTGTAAAATGTCTTACTGCACTTGGTAGTGACAGTCTTATAAGCTCTCATGGAAGCTTCACGTTTCTCAATTATGTAATTGTTGACTGGGGCTCCACCGTCAATGACTGGAATGTCCCAAGTAAGTGTCACAGAATCTTTTGATGCCTCCTTAACTCTCACTGCAGGTGGTGGACCAGGTGTATCTAAAACAAACAAACAAAAAAATTTTTTCACCTTTTGGATCCTTTCATTTTACAGTAAATGAGTACTTCTGCATAAAACAAAAATGCTGGGATTTGATTTGTAAACTAGCACAGCTCTAGAAATTTTCCTTTGGATTAGATTGTTTCCCTGACTTCTCAAACATTCTCATGCTATTTAAAATGCAAACTTCCTTTGGAAATGAATGACACTAATTTCTGAGCAATGAGCACACAGAGTGGTATATTTCTCATATACAACTGAAGCAGTACTTACCATACACTTTCACAGAAATAGTTGCAGATTTTTTTCCTGATTGATTTTCAGCCTCAATGACATATTTTCCAGCATCATACCGATTAACTTTATCCACAATAAGCAGAGTGTAGCTGTCTGTAGTATCAATAATGCCTCGACTTACAAGGTCAACACCCTGCTTGCTCCATGTGATTACAGGAGCAGGTCTGCCAGACACAGAGACCATTAGGCGCAGGGAACCACCAGCTCTGACCGTAACTGTCTTCTTCAGATCATCAGCAAGCTCAAGTTCAGGTATTTCTGATGAAGGGTATAAGAAACATAGAATTAGTTAATCTCAAAGAAGTTCTAAAGGAAAATACAGTTTCCTTAAAATATGAATTTAGTTTTCAAATTACCTATTCTTTCCACAGGTTCTATTTCTGCTGATGATTCGCTAAATTCACTCATACCATTCACATTTGTTGCAGCAACTCTGAATTGGTATTTCTGGTTTGTTTTAAGACCAGTCACAGTGAACTCAGCATTCCTCAGAGTGGCAGTTGTATGTGGTCGATACCACTGTTCACTACCTTCTTCTTTCATTTCAAGAACATAGCCTAAGAGGTCAGCACCACCATCATATGTGGGCTTTGACCATGCTAAACTTATGCTGTGCTTTGTAGTATCCACAACTCTTGGAACGGAAGGTGATGCAGGAGTATCTTTGAAAAAGAAGAAAATACATTTTACATTGGTGCAGAAAACATTTTACAGTCAAAACCAACTTCCAGACAGCTAATCCCAGGAAATGCATTTAAGATGAACTGTAATCATTTTTAAGTTATTCCAATACTAGCTAATTCAGCGAGTTTATGTCTGGTTATGGGCTTCTTAGTTAAAGAGTCAATGTGAGTTTATGCTCCATTATTACAAATAAATATTAAAATATGTTTTAAATATTGTAACTTACATGTTGGTTCTTTACATAGCATGTATTGTGAGGCTTCACTAGGTTCACTGTTTCCAGCAGCATTCACTGCAGTGACACGGAATTGGTACTGGCTCCCTTCCATAAGACCAGTGACTTTCAGTCTGGTATCATAAATGGTGTAATCTCTGTTCACTCGTGTCCAGCGCAGACTTTTTCTTTCACGTTTGTCCACAAGATAGTCCTTAATCTCACTGCCACCATCCGATTCTGGTTTCGACCACTGAATAATGATATGTTCCTTGCCAACACTCACTTCTTCAGGAGCACCAGGCTGTGTTGGAATAGCTGGTTTTTTTAAAGGTGAGAAAAAAATATTGTTGTTCAATACACTGTTTATCCATGAGAACTATTCAGCAAATTCTGATGCAGAACGGAAGGTAGTAACACTCACTGAAAGCATTCTTGGCAATCACAGGTTCTGTTTCAAGTGGAACACCCGGTCCATATTTGTTGACAGCTCTCACACGGAAGATGTATTCATTATTTTTAATAAGTTTTGTTACCACAGTTGATAAAGTCTGGCATTCAGCCTCAACAATAACCCAGTGAAGTCTGCTGGTTTCACGCCTTTCTACCACATAGTGAGTGATTTCTGCACCTCCATCTTCCTCAGGAATGTTCCATGCCAGAGTACATTTCTCTTCTGTTACTCTACTAACTGTGATTTTGCCTGCACATGGACCTGGTGAATCTGTGTAGGAATCAAAATAAGTATTGTCATAAGCAGCTAAGGAAAAGCATCTCATTCTTATTTAGAAGACTGTGGGTTTTTTAGTATACTAAGAATGAATATTATTCACGGGATACATACCAAGCACTTTGACAAGAACAGAAATTTGTTTCATCCCACTGGCATTTTTAACTGTTAGGGTATATTTTCCACTATCACTTCTGTCACAGAACTTGATAATTGCAATAGCTCGTTTGCTGGTGTATTGCAGAGATATCTTTTCACATAACTCCAGTTCCCTGTCACCTTTGGACCAGAACACTTTTGGTTCTGGTTTTCCACCAACAGCTGCATCAAGAACAAGATCTGATCCAGCCCTAATGCTCAAAACTTCTCCTTGAAGTCTGGCATCAAGTTCAGCCTTTGGTGGTGCTGGAAAAAGAGATTTGAAAAAAAGTTACATGACAGTACTAAAAATAGAATGTTATGTTTTTAACTGTTCCAAGTAAATATTCCTTACTGTATTCATCTTTGCAAATGACAGCACCAGTTGATTCAGATCCTTTGCTAATCACACCAGCAGCATTCTTTGCTAGTACACGGAATTCATAGGCTTCATCTTCACTAAGAGCTGTCACGGTAAAAAAGTTTTCTGAGACAATGGTATAATTGCATTTCAGCCATCGTCCATCACCAGATTCATTATATGGTTTGCGCTCAACAATATATCCGACAATTTTGCTTCCACCATCATAAAGTGGAGGTGACCAGCTCAGCGACACTGTAGATCTGGTGACATCTGTTACTTCTGGTCTTCCTGGTGGATCTGGAGGAATAAAGCAGAAAAAATGAGAAATGCAATCCTATTTTAGCCTAAATAACAATTTAACTCTAAAAGTAATACTTACCAACTGGATTTTGAGCCACTACAGGTCTGGAAGCTTCACTAGCTTTGCTAACACCTGCAGCATTTAGAGCATAGGTTCTGAATTGATATTCTAGGCCTTCCACCAACCCTGTGACTTTATAGTTGCATTCACAGCATGGTACTTTGTTCTCCTTCACCCAAAGGATGGTGTTGCGCTCCTTCTTTTCCACCCAATATCCAATGACTTTGCTGCCTCCATCATGATAGGGTTCCTCCCAGCGAATGGCCATGGCACTAGCAGACACGGAATAGACCTCTGGTCTGGAAGGTGGGCTTGGTGGGACTAAACATAAGAAGGATGGGGAGGAAAATGTTAGTCATTATAAATACCTCACTCAGAGGAAAAGAACAAATTTTGTTAAGTGTTTCACTTACCAAATGGATGCTCAGCAACTACGGGTTTTGATTCAACTGGCTTGCTGACACCAAATCTGTTTTCTGAGCTTACTCGGAAACTGTACTCTTGATATTTTGTAAGATGACTGACTTTGATCTGTGTGCGTTTCACACTGGAATTTACCAGCTGCCATGCTGTTGTGCCAGATTCACGTTTCTCTACAATGTAGTTTGTAATGTCACTGCCACCATCATCTTCAGGTTCTTTCCAGGTCAACACACAGGACTCAGCAGTTACGGATGATATTTCAATTGGGCCAGTGACAGGACCCGGCCTTCCTATGACTACCACTGTGACAGTAAATGTTTTCACACCAGCAGTGTTCTCAAGTGTAAGGTAGTATTTACCAGAGTCACCTCTCATACTGTCTTTTACAGTCAGTGTTGTTCGGTCTTTTGTTGTCTTGATGGTCACTCTTTCAGTTTCCTTCAGCCTCATCTCCTCAAGTTTCCACGTCACTTTTGGAGCTGGACGCCCACTGATTGGTATATCAATAGTAAAGGTGCTTCCAGCCTTGCATGTTATAAGCTGTCTGCTGATGTCACTGAGATCTGCTGTTGGTTCAATCTGTGGCTCCTTAACAATAACAGAAGAGAAAGCTTCCCTTGGCTCACTGTAGCCAGCATCATTCTTCGCCTTGACCCGGAACTCATATTCCGTGTTCTCCACAAGGCCTTCAACGGTAAAAGTAAGTTGCTTGGTTTGTCCAGCTGCAGTCCAGAAGTCAGATCCTTTTTGTTTCATTTCAAGAAGGTATCCAGTAATACGGCTACCACCATCATGATCAGGTTTAAGCCAAGCCAAAACTACAGAAGATTTGGTTGTATCAACAATATCTAGTCGCTTAGGTGGAGCAGGTTCTTCTGTGGCTACAACTGGTTCTGTTAATTCACAGGGTTCACCTACACCATATTCATTTTCTGCTGATACTCGGTAGTAATACGGCATACCTTCTGCTAGATCCGTGACCTTAAAGATTTGTCGAGTGCATTTTGAATTCACTACTTGCCAGCTACGACGACTTGCTTCACGTTTTTCCACAACATAATGGTGGATACGAGAACCTCCATCCAAAACAGGAGCATCCCACATTAAGGTAATAGATGTTCGAGTCACATCTTTAAATGTAATAGGACCTGGTGGACCAGGTGTGTCCAAAACCTTGACAGTAAATGTAACAGACTTGCTTCCACTGTTGTTTTCCACAGTGAAGACATACTTGCCAGCATCATTTCTATTGCATTCCTCCACAGTCAATGTGCTGAATGAATCAGTTGTTTGAATGTCAGCACGCAGAGTAAGATTAGCATCTGCTTTGGACCATACCGCAGTAGGAACAGGCCTTCCAGAGAAGGCAATAAATAGACGAATGCTTGCACCTGCTCTTACAATATGAGTCTGCTTGAAGTTTGCATCAATATCAATTTCAGGTGCAGAAAGTCTGTCCACGGTTTGGACTGAAGCAGGAATTTCGCAACTTTCTCCTCTGCCAGCACCATTGACAGCACTAACTCTGAATTTATAGTGTTCTCCTGCCTCCAAATCAACAACGGTATATTTTGTAGCAATAACAGTCTCTGCATTGACTTTCTGCCATGATTCAAGATCGGCTTTGCACATCTCAATGATGTACCCAATTATTTCCATGCCTCCATCAAAAACTGGCTTTGTCCACTCTAAGCTTACACTTGTCTTTGATGTATCTGTCACCTTTACAACATTAGGAGCACTTGGTGGGCTGACTGGTTCTCTGCATTTTATCAGCTTTGAAACGTCACTTGCCGGTCCAACTCCTGCAGCGTTTTCAGCCATGACATGGAACTCATACTCATTGCCTTCAATAAGGCCAGTTACTCTGTATCTGTTCTCAGTAATGGGCCTCTTACTGGATACTTTAACCCAGCGCATGCTCTTCTTTTCTCTCCTTTCAAGAATGTACTCATTTATCTCACTTCCACCATCTGACTCTGGTCTTGCCCATGTGAGTGTGATACTGTCTCCCGTTACATTGGTAGGCTCTGGAGTTCCTGGTGCATCAGGGAGAGCTAAAAAAAGGAAAATGTCATTAGAAAGAGAAGATGGTAACTCCATGGATATTTGTGCAGAATGAGGTGGCAACTTACTGTAAGGTATTTGTGCGATAACTGGATCAGACTCCAATGGTCTGCCAACTCCAAATTTGTTCACTGCAGAGACACGGAACTGATACTCATTGCCCTTAATTAATTTAAGTGCCGTATAGCTGCAAGCTTCACATTTATCTTCAACTAATGCCCAAGCAATCCTGCTAGTTTCACGTTTCTCAATTATGTAGTGAGAAATAGAAGCACAACCATCATTTGCTGGAGGCTCCCACCACAATGTGACTTTTTCTCCAGTGATGTTTGTGAATCGTATTGGTCCACCAACTTTTCCTGGTGCGTCTGCAATTTTAAAAGTTCAGAGTTATAATTTGCTGACACTTACACTAAAATACTATTTTTAGAAAAGCATGCTAAAAGTGCTTGGTGCAGTACCTTGTACTCTGATGGTAATATCTTCCCGTTTAGTGCCTGATGCATTTTTGGCTTCTACTGTGTACACTCCACGATGTTCCCGGATGGCATCTCTAATGAAGATTGTGCTATATCCAATTGCTGTAGTTATTTCTATATTCATTAATTTATCAATCTCTTTGCCATCCTTAAACCATGTCACTTTAGGTACTGGACGTCCTCTGATTAGAGCTTTAAGTCTAATGCTCTCTCCAGCTTTAACAGTAAGGCCTTCAAAGTGCTCAGCACCAAATTCAATTGTTGGAGCAACTAAAAAAGGAAAATATAAATCAATTTCCATATAGCTAAGTGTTTTTCTGATACTCTTTCAAGTGTATTAATTATATAAGTTTGTGATATATAGAATTATTTCACTTACAAAATGGCATTCTCTAAATAGCAGTTATAATATGAATGATAAACTTATTTTTCCTGTAAGCACCCATAAGTGCATCATATTAATAACAGGTGAAAAGTACTGTTAAAATGTGGTGTTAATAGTATGCCAAACTACCTGAGCTACATTTCAATTCTGAAATTATTCAGTGCATCAGAATATTACAGTCCATGCTTTCTTTCCAACTTTGCTCCTGCTGCTTATCCAAGAGAAATGCAGAGTGCCATGCTTTTTAGCAATTGATTATGTATGTCTGCCAGATTTGGGTCTTTAATTTAGACCTTCCCACCTTGGAGTACAAACATAAATGTTCTGAATTGACTGGGAGGACCTCAGTCACAACTTCTTTGCCCCTTGACTTCCCACTTCCCATCAGTAGAGCCAGAAACTCTACCTGGCTTCAATAGTCAAATGCAAGCATGTTAAGAAAAACTTCTTACCATTTTCATCTCTGGTCATGATGTAGCCTGAAGACTGTGAAGGTGGGCTGATTGTACCAACAGCATTTCTTGCAAGCACTCTGAATTCATATCGGTCACCTGGACTGAGCCCTGTAACTGTATATTGGCACTCACTGACATCAGTAAAGTTACACCTGAGCCAACGGTCTGCACTTCCTTGCCGTTTCTCAATGCTGTAAGCGACAATCTTGCTGCCTCCATCACGCAGTGGGGGGTTCCATTTCAGGGTGATTGTTTCCCTAGTGACGTCAATGTAATCAGGAGTACCAGGTGGGTCTGAAAGGAAAATAATGAAGATTTATTTTTATTACTGCTCACCATAATCTACAAGAACAGAATTTTCTTGGATGAGTGATTAATCATTCACTTACCCACTGGAGAGACTGCCAACGTAAATTTGCTTGGCTCACTTGCTCGGCTTAGGCCTGCAGCGTTTTCAGCATATACTTGGAACTGGTAATCCAGGCCCTCAAGCAGTCCAGTAATCCTGTATTCTCTGTTAGATATTAATGCAACATTGACCTTCTGCCACAAAATACTGTTTCTTTCCTTCTTTTCAACATGGTATCCCATGATCTCTGAACCACCGTCATAAACAGGAGCATCCCAAGAAATGCTCATTCCATCAGCAGTTACGTTGTATACAACAGGCTTGCCTGGGGCACCTGGTGGTTTAAACTGATGCTTTGCTACAACATCAGCTGAGACAAGAGGTGGGCTCACTCCATATCTGTTTTCTGCACGAACTCTAAACTGATATTCAGTATCTTTAACAAGGTTTGGTACTTTGAAGGTTGTTCTTGCAGCACTTGAACACACCAGCTTCCAGTTCATTTGTGAGGTTTCTCTCTTCTCAATGCTGTAGCCACTAATTTCTCCTCCCCCATCATCATCAGGAGCTTCCCATGACAAAACTACACTATCTGCTTTGATTTCATCTATTCTTAAAGGTGCTTTTGGCCTAGATGGAGGACCAAGAGTGATTACAGTGATTGTGAATGACTTTCTGCAGACTACATTATCAAGAATTAAAGTATATTTGCCACCATGCTCCTTTTTCACATTCTTGATACTTAAGCTTATCTTGTTTTCAGTTTTCTTGAAACGAAGATGTTCGGTTTCTTTAAGAGGGAGGTTGTCCTTGAGCCAGCTCATTGATGGATTAGGTTTACCTTTGTAGGGCAGTTCAGCATGCAGGTTATGTCCAATTCTTACTGCAATCTGACCTCCAGGAATATCAGAAAGGTCAGCCTCAGGTGTTATTATAAGTTCTTTCACTGTAATGGGTCCAACAGTAACAGAGTCACTCATGCCTTTTTCATTTTTAGCAAAGACTCTGAATTCCATGACAGAAAGCTCTTTAAGTTTGTCAGCTACAAATTCACAGCTCTTGCTTGTGCCTGCGTATGTCCATTCTTTCTCTCCCTGAAGTTTCTTTTCAATAACATAGTCTGATATAATGCTACCACCATCGTAGTCAGGTTTGCTCCACTGCAGTTTAACAGAACTCTTTGTAGAGTCTTTCATGGCTAGGTCTTTTACAGGTCCGGGTACGTCTGCAGCTTTCACTGGTTCAGTTGTCTCACAAGGTTCACCCAGTCCAATTTCGTTTTCAGCAAGAACACGGAAAAAGAATGCAGTCTTTTCTGACAGGTTAGTTAGTTTAAAGGTGGTATGAGAACACTTTGTTGTAACAGTTGACCAGGCCCTCTTTGTAGCATCTCTTTTTTCAACAACGTAATTTGTTATTTCAGAACCACCATTGATGAGAGGTGGCTCCCATACCAGTGTAACCGTGCCACGAGAAACATGCTTAAGCTGCAGCTTCTGGCATGCAGAAGGTGTGTCAAGTACTTTTACATTCACAAATGATGATTTTGCTTCTCCAACTCCATTTTCAATTGTAAGAACATATTTTCCTGTATCATTTCGTGTAACTTGAGGAATACTCAGTAGTGTAGATGATTCTGTGTTCTGGATGATGTATCTTTCATCAGTCCCAAGATTCTTGTCACCCTTTCTCCATGTGACTGTTGGAGGAGGTCTTCCCTTGAATGGAATCATTATTTCCACATCTTCACCTGCTTTAGCAACAATAGATGTCCGAAGAGCAACATCCAGATCAATCTCTGGTGCCACTGTGGAAATAAATAAAAATTAATAATGCAAAGTTGGAATGTAAAATAAGAAATTATTTGAAAAAAAAAAAAAAACACACAGAAAAATGATAAATCAGAAGAAATACAGTACCAAGAATATCTTTAGCTTGAACGGGTTCCATCATTTCAATAGGCTCTCCTTGTCCAGCACAATTCATAGCAGATACACGGAAATAATAATTAACACTTGGCTGAAGGTGGGATACAACATACTCAGTTGTTCTCACTTCTCCCTTAGTACTGACTACAGTCCATTCTTGCTCTTCACCTTCCCTCTTCTCCACCACATAGTGGGTAATTGGACTTCCTCCATCATAAGCAGGTTTAATCCAGCCAAGGGTAACAGACGTCTTGGTTGTATCCACAACTTTCAGCTTTGTTGGTGAGCCTGGCTTATCTGTAAATTATAGTTTATGGGGGGAAAAAACACCAATTAGAATCCAATTAACTGTAAAGAGGAAGAAAATCTGTCGTTGATTACATTGGTACAATCCCACCTTAACCACTCATTTTCCATTGATTTCTAACCTATTAGCAATAATGCACATTAAATCTTACCAATAGGATCTGCAGCTTTGTAGAAGTCAGAAGCCTCAGAGAATGGACCTGGTCCAGCTGCATTGACAGCACAAACGCGGAAATGATATTCGCTGTTTTCAGTCAGACCTGTTACTTTCTGCCTGGTGTCCCGAATGGTTTCTTTAGAGACCTTGAACCAACTCAGACTCTTCTTGTCACGTTTCTCCAGAAAATATCCTGATATTTCACTGCCTCCATCAACAGTGGGTCTATTCCAGACAACGGTCATAGAATTCTTGGTTATCTTTGTGACTTCTGGTGTACTAGGTGGTCCAGGTGTAACTGAGTAAAAAAATCATGTCAGTAGATCAGTACTACTTACAAATAATACACAAGACAATTCAGTTGCATAAGTTATTTTACAGAACTTATTTCTTACCAAATGAATTTTTGGCTATAACAGGTTCAGATTCCAGTGGATCACCAATTCCAAACTTGTTCACACCACGGACACGGAACACATATTCATTTCCTTTGATGAGTTTTGTTGTAGTTATGATGCATCCCTCCAGTTTTTCAGAAATTAAAGACCATACAACTCGACTTGTTTCCCGTTTTTCAACAACATAGTGTGTTATAGGTGCACCACCATCATCTGCTGGTGGGTCCCACGTTAATGTAATCTTTTCAGCAGTGACTGTCTTAAACTGTATAGGTCCACCTGGGGGTCCTGGCTTGTCTGTGGAAGGCAGAAGAAAGAAGATGTTAAGTATTATTACTGAAGTATTCATTAATGAATTATTGTTTAATAGTAAAATACAGTTGCATCTCAAGCCATACCAAGTATCTGTAATCTAATGTGGGCTGATGCTGAACCCATGGCATTCTTCAATTTTAATTCGTAGGTGCCACTGTCGAGTCGATTGGCATCCTTGATGAGTATAGAAGCAAATTCTGTTGTGTTTTCAAAAGACACCAGTGCACTGGTCAGTACCTCATTGCCATTTTTGAACCATTCAATTGTGGGTATAGGCTTGCCTGAGATGCCTAGTTTTAGTTTAACTGAAGTTCCTGCTTTGTATTTCACCACCTCTGTATATTCTGGTGGCACATCAATTTCAGGTGCACCTTAAGAAAAAATGAGAATAAGTTAAAAACATGTTTATTGTATCCCTGTACTTATTAAATCCCCAAATAATACTACCTTATTTAATCTAGTGGTTAAAGGTATTTGATAAATATAGATCAAAGTAAAGAGAGCATATATCAACTTAAATCATAAACCTAGAGTAAGTTAGATCTAAGTCTACGAAGAAAAGACAATTACATGTATAAATATAACCACCTGGATCATGGGCAGACTTCTCTTGCTCAGAGAATAAAGATACCAGAAGACTTTAAAAATACAGACAGAGGCAAAGATGTTCCCTGCTATCATGCCCAAATGCTCACAGTCAGTCATGCCTCTTAAATCAATCACTGTAAGCTAGCCTTCCATATTTAAAAGACCATGGATCTACAAAACAGTACAGCCTTTAATTGTCCTAATACCCCAAAATTATATCATTGTATCATTGTAAAACACTTACCGTATGTATCAACACATGTGATAGGACCCACAACATCTGAGGGATTACTAATGGAACCTACAGCATTCTTTGCAAAGACCCGGAATTCATACTTGGAATTCTGTGTCAGGCCAGATACTGTAAACTGAGTCTCAATAACATTGGTGAAGCTAGCTTTTGTCCATCTGCCATCTGGAAGGTCACGTTTTTCTACAATGTATCCAGTGATTTTGCTACCACCATCAAATGCTGGCTTCTGCCAGGAGAGAGTGATAGAGGTCTTGGAAATATCTGAGGCACGAACATTTCTTGGTGGTTCTGCAGAGGGAAACATAAGAATATTGCCAATAATTAGCAGCTATTTTGAACACTGGCTTACTGTACAGAACAGAATATCACAGGGGAAACAAAACTGTTTGGCTTCATTGTTTTCTAGGGAGTACATACCACAAGCATCAATTGCAAGGACTGGATCAGAAGGACGACTTGCTTTTCCAATGCCAGCTGCATTTTCTGCATAAACTCTAAATTCATAGATAAGACCAGCGCTGATTGTGGTGACTTTGAAATGAGTGGTACGAATAAGAGTCTTGTTAGCCTTCTGCCATAATATGCTATTTCTGTCTTTCATTTCCAGGTGATATCCAGTGATAGCACTGCCGCCATTAGTGACTGGTTCATGCCATCCGACAGTAATACTCTCTCGGGTAACGTTAGTGACCCATGGTGTAGAAGGAGGGCCTGGGGTAGCTGATGATTTCAAAAGAAGTCATTGTTAACAAAATTATATTTTCAACATGAGAGCATTAAAACATCAATGTATACCATGAGAAGCACGTTACTCACTGTAAGGAAGCTTGACAACCACACACTGCGAGTCTATGTGATCGCTGATGCCAAAGCGGTTCTCAGCTTTGATGCGGAACTGGTATTCTTCTCCTGTTGTGAGCTTCATAACTTTGATCACAGTTCTAGCAACAGTGGCAGACACTTCAGACCAAGCAGCAGTACTTGTTTCTCTTTTCAGTACAATATAGTTGGTAACCTGACTTCCACCATCATAAGCTGGTGGCTGCCATCTGAGTGTTACACTCTCTTCAGTGACATCGCTAAGGACAACAGGACCAACAGGAGGACCAGGTCTATCCAGCACAACAATATTTACAAATGATTTTGTGGTGCCACTTGAGTTTGCAGCAGTAATGTCATATCTGCCGGCATCAGCAGCCACACTTTCTTTAAGGTTAATGATGAGACTTTCTGCAGTGGTTTCTGTGTGAAATCTCATGGTAGGCTTCAGTGCAACACCATCTCTAGACAATGTCACCTTTGGCACTGGTTTTCCAGAAACTGGAATTTCAACTTTTAGGTTTGATCCTGCTCGAACATATACAGTGTTATGAGGGAAGCCCTTCATGTCAATCTCGGGAGATTCTGAAAAAGAAGACATTTCCAAACCATTAAAAGAATGTTCCATCTTTTAAAATATGAGTGCAATTGACTGCGTATCAACTTTTGTCTAATGTCAGGAAGCATACCTAATTGTTCTTTAACTGTAACAGGGAGCAGTAGTTCCTTAGGATCGCTTAAACCGGCTTGGTTTTCTGCAGACACCCTGAAGAAATAGTCGACGTTTTCCTTAAGACCATGGACAACATGATGAGTTGTCTTTACAACTGCACACTTAACCCATTTTTGCTGTCCTTTCTCAAGAGCCTCAAGGAGGTAGCTCACAATTCTGCTTCCACCATCATGTTCTGGTTTTAGCCATGAAAGAGAAACACTGTCCTTTGTGACATTTGTTACTCCTAGCTTTTCTGGTGGGCTGGGTTTTTCTGAGAAAAAAAGGGCAACAGGTTAAACAATATAGAAGGTATTTACTCTTTATATTAGCAATTACACAGGAACACAATCTGCATGAAGAAAATGTGTTTTTAAACCAATTTGTATATTAGAAATGTTTTAAGTAAAATCCAATCAAAATTTAAAATTCAATACTTTGAATAAATACTCAATAAAATACTTTGCTCTTTTTTATCTGTAAAGCTACAGACATACCTACAAAAATTATCTATTTTACAGTATGCAGATTTAAAACTTTTGACATTATTTTGAAATAAACTCTTTAAAACACATATTAGTTAAAGTATTAACTAATTTTTGCATAGTAAAACATACCTGTTATTTTTGTTCCCTCTTTGGTCTCAGAAGGCACTCCAACACCATATTCATTTTCTCCAGAGACACGGAAGTAGTAAATTGCACCTTCTTGCAAACCAGTCACTTTGTAGGACAGGCGATGACAGTTGTTTGTTACAGTGACCCACGCTTTTTTGCTAGCTTCTCGTTTTTCAATTACATAGTTCTTTACAGGTGCTCCACCATCATTTTCAGGAACATCCCAAGACAACACAGCAGATTCTTTAGTTACTTCTTTTGTTGCAATATTAGATGGTGGGCCAGGTGTATCAAGAACTTTGACAATTAAAGTCAAGGTGGTAGTATTCAGGATGTTTTGCAACGTTAATGTGTATTTTCCAGAATCGTTTCTTGTTGCTTTTTCAATAGTAAGAGATGTACAATTACTTGAAGTGTCAATGCTTGCACGTGTACGGAGATCAGTGTCTGGTTTGTTCCATGTTACATTCGGGACTGGTTTGCCTCTGAAAGGAACAGTCATTGTGAATGATCCACCAGCTTTTACAATTAAAGTCTTCCGCATTTCACTGTCAATTTCAAATGCTGGTTCTTCTTCTCTTTCTTTTGCCACCTGAGGTTCTGAGACATCACTTGGTTCACTGACACCCATTTTGTTAATGGATTTCACTCTAAAAACATACTCGGAGCCTGATGTTAATCCAGTTATGGTATATTCTGTGCCTCTTAAATTCTGAATAGCTGTGGTCCAGTCAGTTTCATCAGTTTTCTTGTATTCAACTGTGTATCCTGTTACTGGAGCACCTCCATCAAACAGTGGCTTTGTCCAACCAATTGTGATATTTGACCTTGTAGAATCCATAATCTTAGGTTTAGATGGGGGCGATGGCAGGAAGATTGGATCTTCTGCCTTAATCAATGGTGTGGTTTCACTTGGGAGACTGAGGCCAGCAGCATTTTCTGCATAAACCCGAAATTCATATTCACATCCCTCACGGAGACCTGATGACTTCACTCTTAAATCATAAACTGGCTTTTTGTTTACACGAATCCATCTTAGGCTGGTTTTCTCACGCCTTTCAATTACATAGCCAGAGATCTCATTGCCTCCATCAGACTCAGGTCTTGCCCAGCACAGAGTTATTGAATCTTTGCTCACACTGGTGATCTCTAAAGATGTAGGTGGACTTGGAACTGTAAATGGGTCTAGGGCTTTGACAGCAACACTTTCTAGAGGCTCACCAACACCGTATTTGTTAACTCCCATCACTCTGAAAATATACTCATTACCCTTCAGTAATTTTGTCACTTTACAGGATGTTGTTTTAAGTTCTCCTTCACAAAGTGTCCATGCAATTCTGCTGGTCTCACGTTTTTCCACAATATAATGATCAATATCTGCACCGCCGTTTTCTTGAGGGGGTCCCCATGATAAATGGCACTTTTCAGCAGTAAGGCCATTTATTTCTAATGGACCTGCAGGTGGGCCAGGTCTATCAAGTACTTTGCAATTAATTGCCAAAGATTTTGTTCCTGCAACATTCTGTAATGTCAGTACATATTGTCCCGAATCACCTCGGATACAGTCCTTAATGGTTATTGCAGTAGTGAAATCTGTTGAGACTATTTCAACTCTAGCTTTTCCTTCAAGCTCCTTGCCATCCTTTGTCCATGAAATCACTGGTATTGGCCGTCCTGCGACATCAGCACTGACTTTAAACACTTCTCCAGCTTTCACAACTACAACATCCCTGAATTTGGCATCCATCATAATTCTTGGAGCCTCCACATCATCTTTTACAGTCACAGGTCCAGTTGATTCAGATGGCTGACTGAAGAGTCCAGCGGCATTCTTTGCTATCACATGGAATTCATAACGCTGATCTTCTGTAAGTCCACCTACATCAAAGTATGTTTCTTGCACATTAGTAAAATTGCATTTTAGCCAACGACCATCTGGTAGTTCTCTGCGTTCAATAATATATCCTGTTACTTTAGCTCCACCATCATATTCTGGTTTAGTCCACTTCAATGAGACAGATGTTCTTGTAATATTAGTAACTTCTGGTTGACCGGGAGGATCACATGGATCTCTTGCAGCAACAGGTTCACACGCTTTACTGCATTTGCCTATTCCAGCAATGTTTTCTGCATACACACGATATTCGTACATCAGTCCTTCATCAAGACCTGTAACTTTCATTTGTGTATCAGTAATAAGGCTCTTGTTGACTTTTGTCCAAAGAATGCTGCTTCTTTCTTTATGCTCCAAATGATACCCTAGTACTACGCTACCTCCATCATTAACTGGTACCTGCCAAGTTACAATCATGAAAGATTTAGTTGCATGTGCCACACGAGGCGTTCCAGGTGGACCTGGAGGCTTAAAAGGATATTCCGCCACAACAGAAGGAGAATTGGTATAAGTGCTTTTCCCATAGCGGTTTTCTGCACAAACACGGAACTGATATTCAGATCCAGTGGTGAGTCGAGATACTTTAATTGCTGTTCTTGCAACTGCTGCAGACACTACCTCCCATGTTGTTGTGGTAGTATCTCTCTTCTCCACAATGTAATTGCTAATATGACATCCACCATCATATGCTGGAGGTTTCCAAGACAGAGTTACACTATCAGCACTGACTTCATCAATTTTAACATCAGTTGGTGGTCCTGGTCTGTCAAGGACAACTACAGTTAAAGAAGCTGTTGTTGATCCAGCAGTATTTGAAAGATGTAATTCATAATGTCCCAGATCTTCATTTGTAGCTTCCTTGATGGACAGTGAAGTTACAGTCTTTGATGTCTGAACATTTACCCTGGTTGTCTCTTTTAAGGGATTCCCATCCTTCTTCCAGCTAGCAGTGGGAAGAGGTCGCCCTCTGAATGGAATGTCAATCTTAAGATCATCTCCAGCTTTCACTGAGAATGTGTTAAAAAGGAGCTCAACAGATGGCTGGATTTCAATATCTTTTGCAATGACTGGGACACCAAGTTCTCTTGGATCACTTTTTCCTTTTTCATTAACAGCAAGCACTCTGAAACTGTACTCTTCTCCCATACTTAAGCCTGTTATTGTTGCTTCCAATGTTTTCACCTGTGTACATGCACTCCATTTTGTACTTCCTTTAGTTTGCATTTCTACTACATAACCAGTAATTTTACTGCCACCATCGCTCTCTGGCTTTTCCCATTTAATTGAAGCAGAATTGCGAGTCACATCAACGAGAATGACCTTTGAAGGTGGAGCAGGTGGTTCAGACACCTTAACTGGATCAGCAGTTTCTGCTGGTAAACCGGCCCCATATTCATTTACAGCTAAAACACGGAAGTAGTAACTACATCCCTCTTGTAGTTGAGTAACCTTGAAGGAATTCTTAGTACAGTTGCTTGTAACTGTGGCATATGCCTTTCTTGTGGATTCTCGCTTTTCAACTACATAGTTGGTAATTTTAGCTCCACCATCAATAAGTGGCGGTTCCCAGGCTAAAGTTACAAAATCTTTTTTCACTTCTCTGATTGTCAGGTTTAGAGGTGCACTAGGTGTATCAAGCACTCTAACATTAACAAAAGCTGATTTTTTGCCACTGTTGTTCTCTAAAGTAAGATTGTATTTACCACTATCAAATCTATTGACATTGTCAATGACCAGCATTGTGTAGGAACTGGTGACTTCAATCTGAGCTCGTTCACTAATCGTTCCTTCTGCTTTCTCCCATTTAACTTCAGGTTCTGGTCTTCCTTTGATGGTGACAAACAGGCGTAAAGTACCACTAGCACGTACAGTGACCACTTTTCTGAGATCTGCATCAAGTTCAATTTCAGGAGGTTCAGTCTTGTCCTCTGCTAAGACTGCACCAGGTATAGTCGCAGGTTCTCCTACTCCTTCTGAGTTGATGGCACAGATGCGGAAATTATACTCCTGGTTCTCTTTCAGTTTTGTCACAGTGAACTGTTTTGCTTGTAGGCCTGTTGGTGGGGTGCAGGTAGTCCATTCATCAGCAGCAGCTTCTTTTACTTCTACTACATATCCTTTAACAGGAGCACCACCATCATAAATGGGCTTACTCCAGGCAAGGGAAACTGATGACCTGGAAGTATCTGTAACCTTTGGATTGCTAGGTGGACCTGGTGGATATAAAACATCACAAGCACGATAGAAAATGGATGGCGCACTGGGTTCCCCTACCCCTGCAGCATTTTCAGCAGACACTCTAAATTCATAGAAATGCCCATCAGTTAGACCTGTTACTCTGAATCGCAAGTCTGTCAGCCTTTTCTTATTGCATTTGGTCCACCGAATACCATCTTTGTCTCGTTTTTCAAGTATGTAACCTTCAATTTCAGCTCCCCCATTGTCTTCTGGGCGACCCCATGTTACCACCATAGAATCTTTTGTGATTGCTGAAACTTCAGGTGTTGAAGGAGGACCAGGGGGTTTGTATGGATTACGAGCTATAACTGGTTCAGATTCCAAGGGCTCTCCAATTCCATATTTATTGACTGCCATTACACGGAAAATGTATTCATTGCCAGGAAGGAGTTTGGTTACTTTGTGGTTAAGAGCCTGCACGTCTGTTGCTACTTGCGTCCATGAAAGCCGACTTGTCTCTCTCTTCTCAATGATATAATGTGAGATACTAGAACCACCATCATGTGAAGGTGGAGACCATGACAAGTAGCATTTTTCTGCAGTGACACCTGTAACATTCAAAGGTCCTTCTGGAGGTCCTGGTCTGTCAAGCACTTTTACAGTGATTGGTATAGATTTGGTGCCCCCAACATTTTTAAGGTTAAGAGTATAGTGACCTCCATCTATTCTTATACAGTCTTTGACAGTGAGAATTGTTTTCTCAATGGTAGATTTAATTTCCATTCTTGCAGTTGTTTCTTCAAGGTCTTTACCATCTTTTGACCATGTAACATCAGGAATAGGTTTGCCATGGATATCAGCTTCAAGAACAAAGGTTTCCCCAGCATGAACAACAATGACATCTCTGTATTTAGGATCCAGTGAAGCTCCTGGTGCTTCAATTTCATCTCTGGCAGTAATAGGCCCTGTACTTTCAGATGGTTCACTCAAGCAACCTGCTGCATTTCTTGCAATTACTCTGAATTCGTATCGCTGGTTTTCAACAAGACCACTTACTGTAAATTCTGTTTCCAACACATTTGTAAAGCTGGCTTTCATCCAGCGACCATCTGGCAGTTCTTTCTTTTCTACAACATAACCAGTTATTTTGCTTCCACCATCATATTCTGGCTTTTTCCACTTCAGTGTGATATTATGTCTTGTAACAACAATGGCCTCTGGGCGGCCAGGTGGGTCACAAGGATCTCGGGCAACATACAGTTCTGATACTTTGCTGACTTTGCCAATGCCAACAATGTTTTCAGCAGAAACTCTGAACTCATATTCAAGACCTTCTTCAAGGCCGTCTGTTTTATATTTGGTGTCCACAATAAGTGACTTGTTCAGTTTTGTCCAAAGAATGCTGTTCTTATCTTTACGCTCAAGATGGTAGCCAAGAACTTTGCTTCCTCCATCATTAACTGGTTCATGCCATTCTACAATCATATGGTCCTTGGAAGCTGCTGTGACAAACGGGGTTCCAGGTGGTCCAGGCACCTTATAGGGGTATTGTACAACAACTGATTTAGAAGCCAAAGGAGAGCTCTTTCCATATCTATTTTCAGCAGAAATCCTGAACTGGTATTCAGAACCTGTTTTAAGCTTTGTTGCTTTGATGGTTGTTCTTGCAACAGTTGCTGACACAATGTTCCATGTGGTAGTGCTTGTGTCACGCTTTTCTACTATATAGTTGCTTATCTGACAGCCACCAGTATAATCAGGTGGATCCCATGATAAAACAACAAAGTCTGCACTAATTTCATCAAAGCGGACAGGTCCTCGTGGTGGGCCAGGCTTTTCTAGTACAATTATGCTCAGATGCTCTGTTGCTGTACCTGCTGCATTTGTTGCTGTTACTGTATATTTACCAAAGTCTTCCCTGTTGCTTTCTTTAATATGTAAAATAGTTGATGTTGTTGTATTCTGAATATTTAATCTGGTTGTCTGTTTCAGTGGCTGCTCATCTTTTGTCCAAGTAATAGTAGGTTTGGGTCGACCTATAAATGGTACTTCTACCTTCAGATCTTCTCCAGCTTGTACACTATATGTATTAAACATCAGTTTGAAACTTGGCTCAATAGTCAAGTCTTTAGCTATCACAGGAATTCCAAGTGCTCTGGGATCACTTTTGCCTTTTTCATTGTAGGCAATCACACGGAATTGATATTCCTGTCCTGGACTTAAACCAGACACGTCTGCATTACATGTTTTGGTCTCGCTAACAACACTCCATTTTTCTGTTCCTTTAGGCAACATTTCAACAAGGTATCCCAAAATTCTGCTACCTCCATCATGTTCAGGTTTTTCCCACATAAATGATGCACTTCTCTGAGTCACATCAGTGAGTGTTACTTTCCCAGGAGGCAGAGGGGGCTCTGAGGCTTTGACAGCGTCCCTGGTTTCAACTGGAACACCAATTCCATATTCATTTTCAGCCATAACTCTGAAGTAATAAATTGCTCCTTCTGTAAGATTTTCAACTTTAAAACTTGTCTTGCCACACTTAGCACTTACATTTGCAAATGCCTTCCTGGTTGACTCACGCTTGTCTATTACATAGTTCTTTACCTTTGCACCACCATCAATAACTGGTGGTTCCCAAGATAATATAGCAGAATCCTTCTTTATATCCTTTACCACTAAGTTTTGAGGGGGTCCCGGTGTGTCCAAGACTTTCACTGTAACAAATGCAGATTTAGAACCACTGCTGTTCTCTAATTTAAGAATATACTTTCCAGCATCATTTCTATCACAGTTGTCAATTGAAAGTTGTGTGTAGTTTATGCCTTTATCGATCTGAACTTTTTCTGAGAATTCCCCTTCTTCTCGGGACCATGTGATGTCAGGTGCTGGTCGTCCCCTGAATGGTATGTGAATCCTAGCAGACCCACCAGCTCTAACCACTATCCCTTTCCTTAGCTCTGAATCAATATCAAGTTCTGGAGCTTCAAGTTTGTCTTCTGGTTTAATAGTACCAGGAACTGATGCAGCCTCTCCCACACCAATCTTGTTGAGAGCACACACTCGTAGTTTGTATTCTTGATGTTCAGTAAGCTTTTTGATCTCAAATCGAGTGGCACGTATACCTGTCTGTGGTGTAACAAGTGACCATTCATCTTCATCTGCTTTACAGATTTCTACAAGGTATCCCTGGATTTCACAACCACCATCATAAATAGGTTTACTCCAACCAAGTGTAACGGAACTTTTGGTGGTATCCACAACATGGGCATTTGTAGGTGGGCCAGGCTTGAACATCGGGTCACAAGCTTTAAAGTAGGGAGAGACTTGGCTTGGTTCACCAACTCCAGCAGCATTTTCAGCAGAAACTCTGAATTCATATTCATGATCCTCTGTTAATCCTGTGACTCTTAATCGCAAATCTGTAATGCGGCGTTTATTGCATTTAATCCATCTGATGCCTGCTCGGTCTCTCTTTTCCACAATGTAACCTACAATTTCACTACCTCCATCACTATCTGGCCGGGTCCAGCAGACAGTCATAGAATCCTTTGTGATGTTGGTAATTTCCAAGGCCTTTGGTGGTCCAGGAACCACAAATGGATTTTTCATCATTACTGGGACAGATTCTAACGGCTCACCAACCCCATATTTGTTAACTGCCATGATACGGAAGATGTATTCATTTCCTTCCAAGAGCTTTGTTACTTTCAGCATTGTAGGTAAAACCTCAGAAGCAACCACAGTCCATGCCAGGCGGCTAGTTTCTCTCTTCTCTACAATGTAATGAGAAATATCACTGCCACCATCATGAAGAGGAGGACCCCATGCCAATGCACATTTTTCAGCTGTAACTCCTGTCACTTGGACTGGGCCCTCTGGAGGTCCTGGCCTGTCCAAGACTTTTACGTTTACTGTTACTGTCTTTGTTCCTGCAACGTTAGAGGCTTCTAGAATGTACTGTCCACCATCAACTCTAATAGCATCTTTTACAATTATTAATGCACTGAAATCTGTGTTCTTTATTTCATATCTAGCAGTGTCCTCAAGCTCTTTATCTCCTTTGTACCACTTAATGGTTGGTAGTGGCTTTCCATGAACATCAGCCTCAAGTCTGAATGTTTCACCAGCATTTACAACAATAGTGTCTCTGTACTTCGGATCCATTGAAATTCGTGGAAGTTCAACTTCGTCCCTTGCTGTTATTGGTCCTGTACTGTCAGAAGGTTTGCTTATTGCACCTGCAGCGTTCTTTGCAATTACTCTAAATTCGTATCTTTGGTCTTCAGTAAGTCCTGTTACAGTGAACTGAGTTTCAATGACATTTGTGAAGCTAGCTTTCATCCAGCGACCATCTGGTAAGTCACGTTTCTCTACAATATAACCAGTCACCTTACTTCCACCATCGTATTCTGGTTTGGTCCACTGTAGAGTAATAGAGCTTCTTTTTATTATTATAGCTTCTGGGCGACCTGGAGGATCGCATGGATCACGAGCTACATAGCACTCAGAAACTTTACTTGTTCTGCCTACACCAACAATATTTTCTGCAGAAACTCTAAACTCATATTCAATTCCTTCTTCAAGGTTATTTGTCTTAAAAGTTGTGTCTTGAATAATAGTCTTGTTTACTTTAGTCCACAGAATGCTGTTTTTCTCCTTTCTCTCAAGATGGTAGCCCAACACTCTACTGCCACCATCATTTATTGGTTCATGCCATTGTACGACCATGGAGTCTTTTGTAACTGTTGTCACAAATGGTGTGCCAGGGGGTCCTGGTTCCTTGTAGGGATACTGTGCTACAACCGGTGCAGATTCCAACGCAAAACTCTGCCCATACCTGTTCTCAGCAAATATTCTGAACTGGTATTCAGAACCAGTTTTCAGTTTAGTCACCTTCAGTGTAGTTCTTGCAACAGTAGCTGAAACTGTTTCCCATACAGTGGTTGTTGTATCTCTCTTGTGAACAATGTAGTTGGTAATTTGGCAGCCACCTGTGTACACTGGGGGATTCCATGATAGGGTAATACTTTCTGCACTTATTTCATCAAACTTCACAGGTCCAACTGGAGGGTCAGGTTTGTCTAGAGTAATAATTTCAAGAGTGGCAGACTTTTGCCCCACAACATTAGCCACAGTGATTTCATAAGTGCCACTGTCTTCTTTGCTAGTTTCCTTAAGATTCAATATAGTGAGATCAGCTGAATCGCTAACATTGACTCTTGTTGTCTGCCTTAATGGCTGGCCATCTTTAACCCAGGTAACAGTTGGTTTAGGTCGACCTGAAATTGGTATTTCTACTTTCAGATCCTGTCCCACCTGAACACTGTAACTGTGGAAAGCAGGTCTTACATCAGGTTCAATCACCAAGTCTTTGGCAACTATTGGAACTGCAAGTGCTCTAGGATCACTCTTACCCTTTTCATTTACAGCCATTACTCTAAAAAGATATTCTTCCCCTTGAGTTAGATTAGTAACTACTGCTTCAAGTGTTTTAACACGAGCACACTCTGACCACTTTTCACTCCCCTTTGCTTGCATTTCAACAATATATTGTATGATTTTGCTACCACCATCATGTTCAGGTTTTGCCCAGCTTAGTGAGACACTGTTTCTTGTAACATCATCCACTGTTATTTTCCCGGGAGGCTGTGGAACTTCAGCAACTTTAATTGGGTCACTGGTTTCTGCAGGGAGGCCGATTCCATATTCATTTTCAGCAGAGACTCTGAAGTAGTAATAGCATCCCTCCTGAAGTTGATCTACTTTCCATGAAGTTTTGTGGCAGTTGGTTACAACAGCTGCATACGCCTTTCTTGTTGCTTCACGCTTTTCAATAATGAAATTCTTTATTTTTGCTCCACCATCCAAGAGAGGAGGCTCCCATGACAGTGAAACAGAGTCTTTCGTGATCTCTCTGATTTTTAAATTAACAGGTGCACTTGGGGTATCCAGTACTCTTACACTGACAAAGGCAGACTTTGTTCCACTGCTGTTTTCCAACGTCAGAGTATACTTTCCGCTATCAAATCTGTTAACATTATCTAGAATAAGGGAAGTAAAGCTGCTAGTGGTATCAATAATAGCTGCTTCTCTGATGTCACCCTCCACTTTACCCCATTTTACTTCAGGTGTTGGACGACCTCTGATGGGAACAAACAGTCTTAAGGAACCTCCTGCCCTCACATTTACAATCTTCCTTAATTCCATGTCAAGGTCAAGGTCTGGTGCCTCCATCTTTTCTTCTACAATAACAGAACCAGGAATATCTGCATGCTCTCCAACTCCTGCTTTATTAACTGCACATATGCGGAATTTGTATTCGTGTTTTTCCAGTAATTTTTCTACTTCAATGTGAGTATTCTTAATTCCAGTTGGAGGGGTACACATTGCCCATTCACCATCACTTACATCACATTTTTCCACAATATATCCCTGAATTTCAGAGCCACCATCATAGATGGGTTTACCCCATGAAAGAAAAACTGAAGATCTTGTAACATCTGTGACTTTAGGATTGTTGGGTGGACCAGGCTTGTAAATAGGATCACATGCTTTGTAGTAAGTCGAAGGTGGACTTGGTTCACTTAGGCCAGCAGCATTTTCAGCTGAAACTCTGTACTCATAATCATGATTTTCTATAAGACCAGTCACTCTGTATCGCAGTTCACTTATCAGGCGTTTGTTACATCTTGTCCAGCGAATGCCTTCCTTATCTCGCTTTTCAAGGACGTAGCCTAGGATTTCACTGCCGCCATCTGAGGCTGGCCTTTCCCATACAACTATCATAGAATCCTTGGTAACTGCTGTGACTTCTGGAGCCTTTGGAGCAAGTGGCACTACAAATGGGTTCTTTGCTACTACTGGGTCAGACTCAAGAGGTTCACCAACACCATACTTATTTACTGCCATGATGCGGAAAACATACTCATTGCCTTCTAGAAGTTTTGTAACTTTACAATTCAGGGTTTGCACATTTGAGTCTACGACAGTCCACACCAAGCGACTGGTTTCCCTTTTTTCTACAACGTAGTGTGAAATATCGCTACCACCATCTTGTAGTGGAGGTTTCCATGACAGTGTGCATTTTTCAGCTGTAACACCTGTAATCTCAACGGGTCCTTCTGGTGGTCCAGGCCTATCAAGAACTTTGACATTAACAGGAACCTTCTTTTCACCTGCAACATTCTTTGCCAGTAGGACATACTGCCCGCTGTCAACTCTTGAGGCTTCCTTCACACTAAGGCTTGTTGCAAAATCAGTAGTTTTTATTTCCATATGAGCAGTGCTTGTCAGTTCATGATCACCTTTTAGCCACTGAATGGAAGGTATTGGTTTGCCACGAACATCAGCATCAAGCTTGAAAGACTCACCAGCATGCACTACAATAGTGTCTTTGTATTTTGGATCCATACTTATTTGAGGTGGTTCTACTTCATCTCTTGCTGTAATTGCCCCTGAGCTCTCAGATGGTTCACTGAAAATGCCTGCAGCATTTCGTGCTATGACACGAAACTCGTATCTCTGGTTTTCGACTAGGCCAGTTACTTCAAACTGAGTGTCAATGACATTTGTAAAGCTTGCTTTCATCCAACGGCCATCAGGTAATTCCTTCTTTTCAACAACATAGCCTGTGATCTTACTTCCACCATCATATATAGGTTTCTTCCACTGAAGTGTTACTGAGTTTCTTGTGACAATTACAGCTTCTGGACGACCTGGAGGGTCACATGGGTCACGTGCAGTAAAGCATTCAGATGCTCTACTTGCCTTTCCAATTCCCACTATATTTTCTGCATAGACTCTGAATTCATATTCAAGACCTTCCTCAAGGCCAGTTGTCTTAAATTTGGTATCTGGAATAGGTGTTTTATTCAGTTTAGCCCACAGAATGCTGTTTCTTTCTTTGCGCTCCAAGTGATAACCGATGATCCTGCTACCGCCATCGTTGACTGGTTCATGCCATTGTACCACCATGCTGTCTTTTGAGACATTTGTTACAAAAGGAGTTCCAGGTGGACCAGGAACTTTGAATGGGTATTGGGCTATTATTGACTCTGAGGTGAGATATGTACTCTTCCCATATCTGTTCTCAGCTGCGATTCTGAATTGATATTCACACCCAGTCTTTAAACGACATGCTTTTATAGTTGTTCTTGCAACAGTAGCTGACACAATGTGCCAAGTAGTGGTGGAAGTGTCTCTTCTTTCTACAATATAATTATTGATAGAGCTACCACCATCATACTTGGGGGGTTCCCAGGAAATGGTAATACTATCTGCCGTTACTTCATCTACTTTTACTGGTCCAGTTGGAGGTCCTGGTTTGTCAAGGACAACAATATTTAGGGTCTCAGCTGCTTCACCAGCAGAGTTTGTAAGTTTAACTAAGTATGATCCCACATCTTCTCTGCATGCTTCTTTTATTGTTAACACTGTGTTGTTTTCCGAGCTTTCTGCATTTACTCTTGTAGTCTGCTTCAATGCCACATTGTCTTTATGCCAAGACACTGCAGGTTTGGGTCGACCAACAAAAGGAACATCAACCTTTAAGTCCTCTCCTGCTAGAACACTGAAAGTGGTGAACAGTAGTTTGAAAGCTGGTGGGATCACAAGATCTTTTGCAACAACTGGTATCCCCAGCTGGCGAGGATCACTGATACCTTTCTCATTCTGAGCTGAAACACGGAAGGTGTACTCTTCACCTTGGATCAATCCTGTGATAGTGGCTTCAGTAACTTTTACTGTAGCACAAGTTGACCACTTATCACTGCCTTTACTTTGCATTTCTACAATGTAGCCCAGAATTCTGCTACCACCATCATGTTCAGGTTTTTCCCAAGATAAGGATACACTATTCCTTGTCACATCCAACAAAGTTATTTTCCCTGGTGGAAGTGGTCTTTCTGATACTTTTATGGATTCTGAAGTTTCAACTGGAAGGCCTATTCCATACTCATTTTCAGCTAGGACTCTGAAGTAGTAGTTGCAGCCTTCTTGCAGTGAATCAACTTTCCAGCTGGTCTTGTGGCAATTGGCATTAACAGTTGAATAAGCTTTTCTTGTTGATTCACGCTTTTCAACGATGTAATTTTTTATTTTAGAGCCACCATCTATGAGAGGAGGCTCCCATGTGAGTGTAACTGAAGATTTTGTAACTTCTTTTATTTTCAAATCTTGAGGTGCTCCTGGAGTATCAAGGACTCTGACATTCACAAATGCTGTCTTACTACCTGAGCTGTTTTCAATTGTCAGTATGTATTTGCCACTATCAAATCTATTTACATTTTCAACAATAAGTAAAGTATAAGAGCTTGTTGATTCAATGCTTGCTCTATCCAAAGATTCCCCATGTTCTCTTGCCCATTTTACTTCAGGTGCTGGTCTTCCTTTAATTGGGACAAAGAGTCTTAGAGTACAGCAAGCTCTAATAGTTACAACTTTACGTAGTTCTGCATCAAGTTCAATCTCTGGAGGTAGCATTCTTTCTTCAGCTTTTGGAGTCCCAGGAACAAGAGCAGGTTCCCCAAGACCTTCAGAGTTCATAGCATATATCCGTATTTTATACTCTTGATTTTCTTTCAAGTCAGTGATGGTAAAAGAAGTGGCCTTTAGACCCATTGGTGGAGTTACAATCTTCCACTCATCTTCTTCAGGCAGTGCAATCTCAACCATGTAACCTGTGATCTCTGAACCACCATCATATATTGGTTTGTTCCACGCTATTGTAATAGAGGACTTGCTGCTATCCAAAACACGAGGATTACCTGGGGGACCAGGCTTAAATACAGTATCACAGGCCTTATAGAATGGACTGGTTGGGCTTGGCTCACTGACACCAGCAGCATTTTCTGCCATGACTCTGTATTCATATTCATGGCCTTCTGTCAGTCCAGACACTTTATAACGTAAGTCAGTAACAACCCTTTTGTTACATTTCACCCACCGTAGACCAGTCCTGTCTCGACGTTCCACAATATAGTTAGTTATTGGGCTCCCACCATCAGAATCAGGATGGCCCCAACAGACAACCATAGAATCCTTTGTAATTGCTGTAACTTCAGGTGTTTTAGGTGGATCAGGTGGAACATATGGATTTACTGCAGTAATGGGCTCTGATTCCAGAGGCTCACCAACTCCATATTTGTTAACAGCCATAACTCGGAACACGTACTCGTTGCCCTTCAACAGTTTAGTGACCTTCAGTTTAGTCACTGGAACTTCTGCGCCTACAGATGTCCATGCCAATCTACTTGTTTCACGTTTTTCAACCACATAATGGTCAATCTTTGCTCCTCCATCATCCAGTGGGGGCAGCCATGACAGCACACATTTTTCTGCAGTGACTTCAGACACAGCCAAAGGCCCCTCTGGAGGACCAGGTCTGTCAAGAACTTTAACATTGAAGATATGCTTGGCAAAGCCACCAGGGTTTGTTGCAGTAAGTGTATAAGCACCACCATCTCTTCTTGAGGAATCTTTATTGGTGAGAATGGTAGAGAAATCTGCTATTTTTATTTCTAATTTTGCTGTGTCTTCAAGTTCTTTTTCTCCCTTTGTCCATGTCATAGTTGGTGGAGGGCGACCTGAAACACCAGCCTCAAGTCTGAAAACTTCACCCGCTTTCAGCACTATGGTGTCTTTGTATTTAGCATCCACCTTTATCCTTGGTGCTTCAATGTCATCTCTACAAGTGATTGCATCTGATGGCTCTGAGGGCTGACTAACAGCTCCACCAGCATTCCTAGCAATGACACGGAATTCATAGGCAGCATCTTCTGTCAAACCACTTACAGTAAATTCAGTCTCTAGTATATTGCTGAAATTAGCCTTCAGCCAACGGCCATTAGGAAGGTCTCTTTTTTCAACAGTGTAGCCAGTTATCTTAAAACCTCCATTATATTCTGGTTTAGTCCACTTCAGTGTAACCGCATGTCTTGTAATGTTCAGAGGTATCGGCTTACCAGGTGGATCTATTGGGTCCAGGGCAAACACAGGCTCAGATGGCTTGCTTGGCTTACTCTTCCCAGCCAGATTTTCTGCTATAACACGGAATTCATATGCAATGCCATCGGTAAGTCCAGATGATTTAAAGATATTGCCTGACACCAACATTTTACTTACAGTCTGCCAAACAATGCTGTTTCGTTCTTTTCTTTCAATGTGATATCCCAGTATTGGGCTTCCACCATCACTAACTGGCTCATTCCAGCTAATGGTCATGGTTTCTTTGGTGACTGCAATCACCTGAGGAGTGCCAGGAGGCCCAGGTACCTTAAATGGGTAGTTGGCAACTACAGACTCTGAAGTAATGGCTGGACCAATTCCATATCTGTTTTGAGCTTTAACGCGGAACTGATACTCAACTCCAGTAGTAAGACGAATGGCTTTAAATGTAGTACGTATCACTGTAGTGGCCAATTCAGTCCACGTGGTACTGTCAGTCTGACGCATTTCTACAACATAGTTACTTATTGGTACACCACCATCATTCAAAGGAGGCTCCCATGAGAATGTCAGGAAATCACATGAAATTTCTTCAAATTTGATTGGTCCAGTAGGTGGTCCAGGTATGTCATGAACCTGAACTGTGATTACTTCACTAACTTCTCCAATGATATTTTTAGCTGACAGTGGATATTGACCACTATCACTTCGAACACATTCATTGATGGTCAGTATGGTTGCAGTTGCTGTATTTTCATAATTTACCCTTTGTGTTTGCTTAAGTATCTGGTCTTCTTTCTTCCAAGTAACAGTAGGCCTTGGACGACCAAGTACAGGGATTTCAATCTTGATATTGTCACCAGCTTTGGCAATGACTGTTTTCTGGTAAAGAGCCCGGAGGTCAAACTCTGGTAGCATTGTTTGCTCCTTGATAATAACTGGCCTGCTTTCTCTTGGGGCACTTCTTCCAGCACTGTTAACTGCCATAACCTGGAAAGTATACTCTTCATTTTCAGTTAGATTCTTCACTACACAGTCCAGTGTTTTTACAGTGGTGATGTGAGCCCACTGGTTGGTTCCTTTTCTCTGTGCTTCAATTACATACCCAGTGATTTTGCTGCCACCATCATGTTCTGGTTTTGGCCAAGCTAGGCTAACTGAGTTCCGTGTTATATCCATAATATTAAGGCTCTCAGGTGGGGATGGGGCCTCAGAAGCTTTTACTGGTTCTGCAGTTTCAGCTGGTTCACCAATACCGTACTCATTTTCAGCCAGAACTCTGAAATAGTATTCACACCCCTCAGACAAATTAGGAATCCTGAAGGAACACTTCTGGCAGTTGGTTGTGACTGTTGAATATGCTTTCCGAGTTGATTCACGTTTCTCAACAATATAGTTTGTTATACGTGAACCTCCATCTACCAGAGGCATATCCCATTGAAGGGTGATGCTGTCCTTGGTTATTTCTCTAGGTTTAAGGTTAATTGGTGGACCTGGTGTATCCAAGACTTTTACATTTACAAAGCCAGTCTTCTTACCAGCAGCGTTTTCAAGAGTCATTACATATTTTCCTGCATCATATCTGGTGCACTCTGTGACAATCAAGAGTGTAAAAGAGTCGGTATTTTCAATGCTGGCACGTCCTTTGAGTGAAACATCATCTTTTGTCCATGTAACTTCCGGAGTTGGACGTCCTTTAATTGGTACAAAAATCCGAATAGTTAATCCAGCTCTAACAACAAGTGTTCTTCTTAGCTCAGCATCCAGTTCAAAGTCAGGAATCTCTTCTCGATCAGTGATTTCCACACTTGGAATTATTGCTGGTTCACCAACACCTGCAGCATTCATGGCCGAGATTCTGAAATTATACTTGGCCCCTGTCTGCAGATGAGCTACAACAAACTGAGTGATTCGTAAAGCAGTCCCTATTGTGTCTTTCACCCATTCATCTTCTCCTTCTTTTTGATGCTCAACTATATAGCCAGTGATTTCAAGACCACCATCATAGTGAGGCTTTCCCCAGGCTAAAGATGCACTTGTCTTTGTGGTATCAGTCACTTTTGGATTTGCAGGTGGACCTGGTGGGTCTGAAAAGCAAATAAAAGATAATACATTACATGAGAGCAGAAGTTATTCTTACGCTCTCTGAATGTGCTCCCTGCCCATCCCACCAACCCCCAAAAAGAATAAGCATGATACTGACAAGCAACATCTCTGCAAAGGACTGAGTTTGAAGTATCGCTTGGTGGTCCAACTCCAGCTCTATTTTCTGCACTGACACGGAATTCATATTCGTTTCCTTCCAGAAGACCAGTTACTTTGCACCTAAGGTCTGAAACTGGTTTCTTTGTTGCTCTGACCCATCTTAAACCTTTCTTTTCTCTTCGCTCCACATGGTAACCTGTGATTTCACTTCCACCATCATCGACTGGCCTTTTCCAGGTAACTGTGACAGTATTTTTAGTCACATTTGTTACTTCTGGTTTTCCAGGAGGGCCTGGAGGACCTGTTCAGGAAGAAACAAGTATAGTTAAACCAAAAATCAAGTCTTTAGAAATTAATGAAACCATACTGGAATCTCTTAGCTTGTTCTACTTACCAAATCTATCCACCATTTTAACTGGTTCTGATTGTACTGGTTCACCCTTGCCATACTGATTTACTGCTGAGACACGGAAAACATATTCATTTCCTTGAATGAGCTTGCTAACAACATGCCTACAGCTCTCAATGTTTTCAGCAACCAATGTCCAGAGCAGTCGACTGGTTTCTCTCTTTTCAAGAACATAGGATTTTACTGGTGATCCACCATCTTCTGCAGGAGGTGTCCATGTAAGAGTTGCTTTTTCTGCTGAAACATTGCTGATCTCAATAGGCCCTGGAGGTCCTGGAATATCTAAAACTTTCACATGCACACTCTCCTGCTTAGTGCCGAAAGGATTGGTTGCAGTGATTGTGTATTCTCCAGAATCTTTTCTGGCTGCGTATTTGACACTTAGAGTAGAAGAAGTTGGTTTGGTTTCAATGTGCACAAGCTCTGAAGGTCTAAAATCTTTTCCAGCTTTTGACCATGCAGAAGTTGGAGGTGGTTTGCCACGGATACTAATAGCAGACAGTGTGATGGTTTCCCCTGCTTTTACTGTCAAACCTTCCTTCAAAGTAGGATCCAGCACAATGCTTGGTGCCTCTGTCAAAACAAAGACAAAAATACTGATTGTCACAACAAGAACACAAGGATAAGAAACAAAAGTGATTTGATGTTTATTAATTATTCAATAAAATTCTACCTTTTCAATGCCATCTACATACCATACTCATCCTTGCATATTATGGTTCCTGTGGATTCAGATGGAGGACTGATAGCTCCAGCAGTGTTCTTTGCTCTAATTCTGAACTCGTATTTACAGCCTTCTGTAAGGTCAGTTACAGTAAATGCACAGTCTGGAACATTCACATGATTAGCTTTTGTCCAAGTCTTTTTGGGTAAATCACGCTTTTCAACAATATAGCCAGTTAATTTATGTCCACCATCATATTTTGGTTCTGTCCAAATGAGTGTTACTGAGTTCCTGGTTACATTGATAACTTCAGGTTTCCCAGGAGGATCTAGAAAAAAAAATAATAAATAGCAGTCAAACAAAAGTTATTTCAAATTTCAGAATTTTCCTTTTTTTTCTCCTGATGACTTACCAATAGGATCAAGTGCCACAACTGGTTCAGATGGAAGGCTTGGTTTACCTACTCCAGCCATATTGATAGCCATTACTCTGAATTCATATTCCAGACCTTCAGTTAACCCTGTCACTCTGAAATCTTTCATTCTTATTGGAGTTGTATTTGCTCTCTTCCACAGAAGACTATTTCTTTCTTTAACTTCAATGTGATAACCTAGAAGATAAATGATGAAATGAAAATATGGGGGGGTTTGTAGAAATCTCAATTTCTCACAGCACTGTGAAACATCCTACTGCCCATATTGCATGCTGCATACAGACTATGCAAGAGGAGCACTGAAAACCAGATAAAGAAATAGATGTGAACATACACAACAGATGTACGTAATTGCAATAATGAGATGTTCATAAATACAAATTGCTAATTTTATAGACCCAGATTCACATAGACGTGAATTTGGTTTTATTTCTTTACATATTTTGGTTCTGAGCAAAGATATTGTTTCTCAGTTAGTATTTTCCCAAAATTTATTTCTTTCTTTAAATAGGAAGTAAACCAGTGGAATCAGCAAATTAATCAGTCAATCAATCAATCAATCAATCGATCACTCAATTTAGTGCATAAACACCTATTACTTTTATCTTACCTTTTGACAGAGATAAAGAACTATTAAGAACTGAAATACTAGGGAAGTTTTGGGGGATGTACCTGTGATTGGTGAACCTCCAGTTCTTCTGGGATCAGTCCAAGTTAAAGCTACAGACTCATGCCGAACAGCAACAATAGTGGGAGGTGCAGGAGCATCTGGGACATCTAAACAATATTGGAAAAATGCAGTAATGTTAAAAATTATTATCACCTCTAAAATAAATTTTTTAGATTTCAAGAATTATAATGAGTACTTACCAAATGGATGTTTTGCAATGACAGGCTCTGATTTAAGACCTTCCCCTACTCCATACTTATTTTCAGCCCTGATCCTGAATGTATACTCATTTCCTTCATGAAGTCTCGTAACTCTAAATGTGGTTTTCTGGACTGCAGAGGCACAAGTTACCCACTTATTGTTTACATTATCTCTCTTCTCTAGAACATAGTTAGTGATTTCTGAGCCACCATCATCTTTTGGAGGGCCCCACTTTAAGGTCATGGCGTCAGCTGTGACTTCTTCAAACTTCACTGGACCTGTTGGTATGCCAGGTTTACCAACAACTTTCACAAAAATAGTGCCTTCCTTGCTGCCAGCAACATTCTTCAGCGTTATTGTGTATTTCCCAGCATCAGCTTTCTGGCAGTCATGTACTACAAGAGTGGTGTTAACTGCTGTAGATTCAAATGCAACTCTTCCACTCTCAGTAATTGCCTGGTCTTCATCCTTCTTCCAAGTTACGCTTGGGACAGGCTTGCCTTTCATAGGGATTTTAAGACGGAAATTGCTACCCTCTTTAGCTGTATAGCACAAATCAGGTAGATCTCTTAAGTCAAGTTCAGGTGCCGCTGTAAAAAATGAAGGAAACCAGTTACTCCCCTATGCATAAACTCTGCAGTAAAATTAAGATGGTGTTTTAAAGGTGTCTTATTTCTATAGATACATAATAATGACAGTATGCATAGAATATAATTTGGGTAAGTAAAGCATTGAATTAATGATCTTGCTTCTCACCGACATCATCTCTTGCTACAATTGTGATCTCTGATGGAGTTCCATATCCAGCATCATTTTGGGCCCTCACTCTAAAAGTGTATTCTTGTCCTTCTTTTAAGTCTCTCATTGAAAAATGGAGGTTCTTTCCCCGCATGACTTCTTGCCATTTATCTTCACCAATCAGGACCTCAACAATATATGCAGAAATACGGCTTCCACCATCACTGATAGGTTTCTTCCATACCAAATTGCATGAGGATTTTGTTACAGCTGAAGCTTTTAGATCCACAACTGGCCCAGGTGTTTCTAGAAGGAAGAAAAGCATAGTAAGAGTCCATTCAAGCTAAAAATAAAAATTAATTGAATTAAAAAAACAGGTGAAAAGGATTCATTTTTCCTACCAGAAGCTTTGACAGCATCACGAGTTTCACAAGGATCACCAATACCATATTCATTTTCGGCAAAAACTCTGAAGAAGTAAGATTTGCCTTCTTCTAAGTTAGTTATCCTGTAGCTTGTCTTTGGACATTCTGTTGTTACGGTGGACCATGATTTTCTTTCTGCATCACGTTTTTCAACAACATAATTTTTGATTGGACTGCCCCCGTCTACTAGAGGAGGTTCCCATGTAATGAAGGCAGAATCTTTAGATGCATCCTTTACAATCAAGTTAATAGGTGGGCCTGGAGTATCTAGATAAACACAACACCACCATATTTGATTTAGTAACAAAATTTTAAAAACCAGTGAAAAAGTTAAAAACTATATTATAACTGGGAAAGCCCCGAGACTTACCAAGTACTTTTACAACAATGGTGTATGCCTTTTTGCCACAGCTGTTCTCCAGACTGAGGACATATTTTCCAGCATCATATTTATTTACATTTTCACAACGCAGGAAGGTATCAAAATCAGTTGACTTGATGTCTAATCCTTGTCTATCTCTTAGGTTGGCACCCACTTTAGACCATGAAATCTTAGGAGGTGGACGTCCTCTTACTGGCACGTAAAGTCTCATTGTGACTCCAGCACGCAACACAAGGACTTTCCTTAGTTCTGCATCAAGTTCTCCTTCAGGTGGAACTGTGTTTAACAGAAAAATCAATGTAATTAAAGCATCATCTTTAAGACTATTATAAAAGTTACTGTGACAAAAACTCCCTTTTTACTGACATTTCACTCGACTAACCCAACTTTTCATGCCCATGATGACATTTGTGAGTGTCCTGACTCCTGTTTGAAGGTAATTTGCAAATATGCCATTTTTTTGCACTGATTTCACATCCCTTTTTTTCTGCCTTTTTCACCATTCATGTTAGAAAGGCTCCTAGTTTCTCTAGACTTCAAAGGAGTTTCAGAGTCTCCTGGACTCTACTGCTTTTCTTCAAAAAACAGAGTTCTGTGAAGCCGTGCTTTTGTACATATAGCAAAATGCACACAAAAGCCAGCATGTCTCTTAAAGAGTGTCATATAATCAAATGTATCACACAGCTGCTTAGAATAGTAATCTTGGCTTCAAATTACTTAGAAGACATGAAGATGACTGAAAGTTTCAAGAAAAATGAAAGATCTGAAAATTCTAATTTTAGGATTAGAAAAAGAAAAAAATCTTGACAATCCAGTGGGAGGCAGAAGGCCATAAAGCATACAAATGAAAAAAGCAAACACAAGCCAAATTCTATTCTGCCTATTCTATTCCCAACTGCCCTATTTTCTTCCAAATTATCCACTGTTAGCCCACATTTTTTGAGTAAAAATGTGTTCCAAATTAATCTGTGCCTGTGACCTGTGAAAAAGTGCATCTTTGAAACTCATCCCATAAATTGAAGCAAAAGTCAACAAGGCAGTTTGTTTTCAGTGAACATACTTAAAATGTCTTTGGCAGTGTGTTTATCAGGAACATCACTTGGATCGCTGTATCCAATCTTATTGACGGCATAAACACGGAACTGGTACTCTGTATTTTCCATCAGCCCTGTTACCACAAATTGTGTAGCCTGTAAATTCTTGGGTAGATTGCATCTGACCCAGTTGTCTGTGTCAGCTCTTTTTGATTCCACTAGATAACCAATAATAGGGCTTCCTCCATCATATGCTGGTTTGCTCCATGACAGGCTTATCGAATTACGAGTAGTATCAACCACTTTCGGGAAAGCAGGTGGGCCAGGAGGATCTGGGAATTAGAATAACATAAAGTTAGCATACTAAATGCTGCATGATAGCATTTGGAAATAATGGTGGAAAATATCTGAGACTTTTAGCTTACATTGAGGATCACGAGCATACACCGCTTTTGATGGTGCGCTAGGCTTGCCAGGTCCAGCCTTATTCAACGCTATCACCCGGAACTCATATTCTGTTCCTTCTTGGAGTCCAGTAGCTTTTACAGTTCTTTCAATAACAGGCTTTCTGTTAACTTTTGTCCAGTTAAGAGCCTTTGTTTCACGCTTCTCAAGCATATAACCAGTTATTGGGGATCCACCATCACTGGCTGGTGGCTTCCAGCTAACAGTCATAAAGTCTTTTGTTACATTGCTAATTACTGGTGGATCACAAGGTCCAGGTACATCTGTGGAGATTATGTTGAAAATGGACATTATTTGAAAATTATGTTCACTTTCATAAGTGTAAATAAAAACCCAGTGACTAATGAAACTATTCCACGAAGTGCTTACCATATGGATTCTTAGCAACTGCTGTTTCAGTTAAGATGGGGTCTCCAACACCGTATTTGTTTTCAGCACAAATGCGGAACTGATACTCATGTCCTTCTATTAGTTTCTCCACTGTGCAGCTTGTAATGGGCACATTGGCACTGACCTGGGCCCAGTTAGGTCTGCTTGTTTCACGCTTGTCTACAATGTAGTTAGTAATTTCTGAACCTCCATCTTCCAGAGGAGGCTCCCAAGAAAGCATCGCACGATCTGCATACATATGTTTGATTTTGACAGAGGCTGGTGGGCCAGGCTTATCTAGAACAATAAATGTCACATTGTTGTAGTTCCATCTCTTGCTATATCATTTAATTAGAAATTTATTTATTAATAGAGAGTCTTTAGCTTACCAAGTACTTTAAGCCTAATGGTTGCTGACTTTGATCCACTTGCATTTTCAGCAGTAATAGTGTAGTCTCCTGTTTGCTTCCTGTTAACACTGAACAACTCAACTGTAGCAAGATTTCTCTTTGTGGTGATCTTAACACCTTCAGACGGCTTTAAAACTTCTCCTTCTTTCTTCCAGGTGATTGCTGGCATTGGTTTGCCATACACATTTGCCTCCAGACGCACATTAGTTCCAGCTTTTACTGTAAGCTGTGATTGCATAGACAGATCCAACTCTATTCTGGGAGGAACTGAAAGGAAAGAGTCCAAGAGTTAATCTCTAGTAAATGTCTCATTCTTTACATGAGTGTTAGTTCCCAACATACACAGACTCTTATCAGAGCTATCAAATACTTTTATATTCCTTACCATTTTCTGGATGAATGGTCACTGGATCAGAAGGTTCTGAAGGTCGGCTAATGTTAACTGCTGTCTTGGCAATTGCTCTGAATTGGTACTGAGCATTTTCTTCCAAACCAGTCACAGTGTACTCTTCTAGGGGTATTTGATGTGGAGTTGTATTGCACCGAACCCACTTATCACCAGGTAATTTGCAAGCTTCCACAAAGTAGCCAATAAGTTTGCTACCACCATCATGCTTTGGCCTTGTCCATACCAGTGATGCAGTACTCTTAGTGACATCAATAACTTCAGGTTTTCCAGGGGGATCTATGGCAAATAAAAACATGATAAAATATATTTTTCCAAGAAAGAGCTAACGCATTAAAAAATGGCTTTAATATTACTGGATCATATTTACTGCATACCCAGACATTGCAGTCAGACCGAACTCACAGTAAACATGAAAATATAAACAGAGGGGAAAACTAAAGATCAAAATAAGCTGCAGATAAACTGAAAATTATCATTACAACAGTCTGTTGCAAAGTATTGGTATTGGCTTACCAACTGGTGCTCTTGCTGTGACAAACTCAGTTGGTTTACTAGGTTTACTTGCTCCAGCTCTGTTCAGTGCATAAATTCTGAAACTGTACTCAAGACCTTCGATGAGGCCCACACAAGGGTATTCTGTGGAGCGCACAGCTGTGTCATTAGCTTTCACCCACAGCAAACTGTTCCTTTCTTTGCGCTCAATCAGATAACCAGTAATTGGACTGCCTCCATCGCTGTCTGGTTTATCCCAAGCAACAAAAATACAGTCCTTATTGACCTTGGTAATACGTGCATTCTTTGGTTCACTGGGAACATCTAGAAAGAAATACAAAGATATCAATTGTATGTTTTCTCACTAGAAAGATTAAAAAGAGAAATGCTGCTATCAAAAACTGGCATACCAAATGGGAACCTTGCGATCATCTTGCCAGAAGGAAGTGGCTCAGAAATCCCAAAACGATTTTCAGCACGAACACGGAACATATACTCTTCTCCAGGAATCAGTTTTCCAATTCTGCAGGTTGTCTTTGTGACAGAAGATAAAGCTGTAACCCAGTCTCCTCGACTTACATCACATTTTTCAACTACATAGTTTGTAATGTTGCTGCCACCATCTTCAAGAGGTATGTGCCATGAAAGAGTGCAAGCATCAGCATCTATTTCAGAAATATCAAATGGAGGCTGTGGCGGACCTGGTTTATCTGCACAAAACAAGTATATTAAGAAAAAAGGGATGAAAGACAATGACAACCACTGGAATATACTAAAACCAGCTTTATATGAAGCTGTACTGAAAAACAACCAAATGGAACATACCCATGACTGTCACTTTGATTTTCTGACTATCAGTACCAGAGCTATTTTCTGCAGTAAGAGTGTAAAAATCAGTATCTTTTCTAGTCACATCCTTAATGATAAGAACAGAAGACTTCTCTGCTTTATGCACAGCAAGGCGACTAGATGTAACTACATCTTGATCTCCTTTCAACCATTTACAGACTGGCTGAGGCTTCCCATATACATGAGCTTCAATTCTCAGTTTCTTTCCAGCTTTAATGTGAACATGATCAGGCATCAGAATCTTAGGTGGGACTGTAAGAAAAAAATCACACAGAGGCAAATAAATTCAACTTCTGTGACATATTAATTTACTTTTTCTTATTTTTTCATACGAAACTTCTCTGCTTCTCTCTTAAGTGGAAAGCACTTGTAGGAATGACTAGAAAATCTTTAATTTATGTTCCTCTTATGGACAACTTCAGTTTCTACAGGTGACAACATCCATTCCAGTCTTAGTTTTACATTATAAGAGAATATTTATGAATTTGGATTGCCTTCACACACCTTTATGTAGAGATTTGTGCACTATTAATGCATGAAACATAAATCCTCTTTTTATCTGAAACCAATAAGCAAAATCACTTATTGCTGCTTTTCTACAAGACAGATATGAGGGAGAGGAAATCTAAAGTTGCCATTGAGATAAACCTGCTTGCACAGTCAATCTTTCTGTATCCTTGAATTATTTTTCTCCTACTTCTTCTTTTGCACAAAATCTTTTTATTTTTTTTCCAAAAGAAACCTGACAGCATGTTTGGTGTACTTCCTTCCACTGGCTAGTTTTCGTTCTCCTGTTTCTGTACCTCTCTCTCTTCCCATGCCCAAATTAAGAAGATTCTACTCATCTTGCCCTTACCCTACATCTTCATGTGTCCCAGGAACCCCACCACCTTAAATAGGCCAACCTGTCCTCCCTGACTTTCGTTTATATTCTCAACCAACTTTACAATATAAACCACTTATCTTCTCTTATATTAAAACAGCCCCTGCTTTCCCATTTATGTCTCAAACTACCAGTCTGACACTTCTTCTCTTTCATTTAAATTTCACTGAAGGTATTTGTTATTTCTCCCTAATTCTTATCTTTTGGTTCCAACTGAAACCATACCTGAAAAATTATTTAATAATTCTGAATTAGTGGTCAACTCTCACTTTTTTCTGACCTGTCAAAATATTCAGTATAGTTAACCATAATACCCCAGAAAACTCCAGCAAAGTCTTTCTTTGACTCAAAGAACTGTATATCTTGCTCATGTCATTATTAAAGCAGTATATTAGGTAGTATTTAAATCGTTACTTACTGAGTTGTTCTTTAATTTCATATTCTCCTGTAGCTTCTATTGGCAAACTTACTCCTACAGCATTTCTAGCTGCTACTCTAAAGTTGTACTTCTTTCCTTCTTTCAGACCAGCTACAACAATGGAGAGATCTTTAACAACTGAATATTCTGTCCAGCGATCTGCTGGTTGATCATGTTCTTTGTAGCTAACAATGTATCCATCAATTTTAGAGCCTCCATCGCGCAGTGGTGGCAGCCAGCCTAAAGTAGCACTATTCTTTGTAATTTCAGTAACTTCAAGTTTTCTTGGTGGATCAGGTTCACCTTTTGGGGAAAAAAGAAACATGTTAAACACTGAATTTCCAAGATTTTCTTACTCCTGAAGTGCTATCTGGGTGCTATCCACGTTAATTCAACAAGGACAATACAGAAATGACTAAAAATTGGAATAATTTCAAAGGCACTATATTCGTGGTCATATTATTTGAAAGAAACTGACACAGAAATACTTATGTTTATCTGTGAGCAGTTAGCAGCATTGCTCAATTTAGAAGCACTAACTCAAAAATTGCAAAATCTTACTAAAATTAGAGTAAAACAAACAGAAAACATCCATGAAGGCAAACATAAAATATACATGAAAGCATACTCACTTAGAGGATCTGATGCTAGAATTGGTTTTGGTATGTCAGTTGGAACACCAGATCCATATTCATTTACTGCTGTTACTCTAAAGTAATATTCATTTCCAGGTACAAGGTTCGCTATTTGGAAACTAGTTTTCTTTAGCTCTGCTGTGACTGTTGCCCAGGTCTTCCTGTCAGCCTCCCGTTTCTGCAGGATGTAATGAGTCACTGGGCTACCCCCATCATTCTCTGGAGGTGCCCATGAAAGATGGCATGACATCTTGGTGACATCTGAAGCCTTGAAGTCTGACACAGGTCCAGGAGTATCTATGAAGAAATTTCAATTTATGTTAGTATTTTCTTTTTTCGTAAGTTAAAATTAAAGGGGGCTAAAAGCTTTCTACAAGGAGGGAATTAGTGTTAGGTGATAGAGTTGTGCTCAAAAACTGGGGGTCATAAATATTGCTGCAAGAAACATTCAAAATAGTTATAAAATTGTCTTGAGGTATTTCTCTCATTACTTACCCAGAACTCTGACGTTCACAAATACAGCCTTTTCTCCAGCTGCATTAACAAGTGTCAATGAATATTTGCCTGAGTCATCACGTGTTGAATCGGGAATGACACAGAAGGCCATAGTGTCAACCAGATCCACTTGTCCTTTTCTGATAACATTATCAATGCCCATTCTCCTCCAGGTGACTTTGGGTGCTGGGCGACCCCTAACAATGGCAAAAAGTCTAATTGGGCATCCTGCTCTGACTGTGACTAACTTTCTCATGCTTGCATCCAACTCAATCTCAGGAGGTTCTGAAAGACAAAGAAATAAAATGCGAAGTTTTGCACATGAAATAAAATAAGCCTAAAGCAAATAAAGGTTGTATTTAAACACCCCAAAAGAGGATGGGAAATGAGGATCGGAAAACTCACCAAGAATTTCCTTGGGAGACACAGCTTCTTTCAACTCCGCTGGTCGGCCAAGGCCAACCTGATTTTGGGCAGAAACCCTGAACTCATATAATTGTTTTTCATCCAGGCTGGTAGCTGTGAATTCTGTATGAATAACTTGAGCAGCAACATTACAACGTTTCCATCCTGCTTCAGGATCAGCACCCTCAACTTTTGGTCTCATTTCCACAACATATCCAATAATTGGAGCACCACCATCATACACTGGTTTTCCCCAGCCAAGGGTTAAGGAAGTCTTTGTGCTATCAACCACTCTCAGGTTTGTGGGAGGACCAGGTGGTTCTGCAAGACAGTAAAAATTACAGATTAGAACACAGCTGTACAATTTAGCAATCTGTTATGATAACATTGAAATAATATAGAAAAATTCAATGGTATTTTACCTATTGGGTCTTTGGCTATTACAGGTCTTGATGGCAAGCTTGGTTCTCCAAGTCCGACTTCATTTTCTGCACTGACGCGGAACTGGTATTCGTGACCAGGGAAGAGATTAGTAACCTTCTTGCGTCTCTCTGGGATAGCCGTTTTAGTAACAGGAACCCATCTTAGTGACCGTTTCTCTTTCTTCTCTAAAATGTATCCTGTAATTGATTTGCCCCCATCGTATTCTGGTGGATTCCAAACTACAGTCATCTCTTCTTTGCTAACTCTCGTGACTTCTGGAGGGTCGGGGCGTCCAGGTCTATCATACTTTGTTTTTGCAATAATTGGATGTGTTTCTGTGGGTGGACCAGTGCCCATTTTATTCTCTGCACGCACTCTGAATATGTATTCATTACCTTCAATGAGACGTGTCACTTTTGCATAGTTTGTTAGGACAGAGGAAGAGTATGTAGACCAAACCATACGTTTGCTTTCACATTTTTCCAGGATGTAGTTCTGTATTTCACAACCACCGTCATCTTCTGGAGGATCCCAAGTAACAGTACATCTGTCACTTGAAATGTCAGTGACTTTCAAGTTTCGTACAGGACCTGGTTTGTCCAAGACAATAACAGTAGCATATGCTACAAAGCTACCAGCTGCATTAGTGGCAGTAATCACATATTTCCCACCATCAGTACGCCTTGATTTTGTGAGAACAAACTTAGATGTGTCAGCAGTTGTTTCAATACTGACTCTTGGAGATCTGGTGAGGTCTGTGGCATCTTTGTCTTTAGCCCATACAACTTCAGGCTGTGGTTTTCCTCTGACTCCAGCCTCAATTCTAATTGTGTCACCTGCTTTCACAGTTAGAACCCCACTTAACTTCAAATCTAGCACTGGTTTCTGGAGATCTTCCTTCACAACAACTTCAGCTGTTTTTACCCAGTTACTTTCGCCAGCCTCATTCTTGGTTTGAACTCGGAATTGGTAAATTTTATTTTCCACGCATTTATCTACCATGTAGTGTGTTTCCTTAATGCTGCCTTTGTGAACTCGTTCCCATTCATCTGAATCTTTCAGTTTTCTCTCAACATGATAACTTAAATTGGGACTTCCACCATCATAATCTGGCCTTCTCCATTTCAGATATACAAACGTCTTTCCTTTCTCTGCAATGTGAAGATTTTCTGGCTCTCCAGGCTTGTCAATAGGATTGATAGCAAGGATAGGAGTCTTGGTCTCAATGCAAGGACCCGGACCTATTTTGTTCTCAGCACAAACTCTGAAGAAGTATTCCCGGTTCTCTACTAGATTTGCCTTTACTAATCGTTTAGTAATATCAGAGGAGACAATTGACCATCCCCTCTGATTCGGTTGACGGTATTCTACTATGTAATTTGTAATTTCAGAGCCACCGTTATCCACCGGACTCTCCCAAGAGATCATACAAGAGTCTTTTGTGACATAGCTTATTTTCAGGTTCTGACATGGTCCAGGCCTGTCAAGTACATTAACAACAGCAAAAGCTTGAGCCTGCCCACAGCTGTTCTTAGCTGCTATTATATATTTGCCATGATCAGACCTTTTCGCTTCTTTCACTTGCAGTTCAACACTAGGTAGATCATGAAGTATTTCAACACGCTTTTCTTGGACTAGTACTTTGCCGTCTTTAGACCATGTTATTTCAGGATCTGGTCTACCTTTTACTTTACCAGTAATATGTATTGTTTGACCTACTCGGACAGTAATTAAGTCTCGACAGGTCACATCTAGGCTTATTTCTGGAGGAGCAAGAATATCCTTTGCAAGTACAGTTTCTGGTAGTTCTCTTGGTTCTCCCTCTCCCACAATGTTGACAGCTTTTATTCGGAACTTATATTCATTTCCTTCTACTAATCCAGGTACTCTGAAAGCACACTGTCTAATGAGTTCATCCTTATTAATCCTATTCCACTGTGTAGTTCCAGTTTTCTGACATTCCACAATGTATCCCAGAATTGGGCTGCCACCATCCTTGAGGGGCTTTGTCCACACAAGATCAGCTGATTCTTTAGTTTTGTCCTTTAATTTTGGATTTATAGGTGGTCCAGGAGGAGTGATAGGACGTGATGCTTTTATTGGATCAGAGCTTGGAGATGGTTTGCTTAAGCCCACCATGTTTTCTGCAAAAACTCTGAATTCATATGTGTTGCCTTCAAAAAGACCAGTGACTCTGTATTTCATATCAAGTATAGGTGACTTATTGACACGCACCCATTTACCAGATGCTTCCCGACGTTCAAGTATATAACCAGTTATTGGAGTTCCACCATCAGATTTTGGTAGGGTCCAAGACACTGTTGCAGCATTTTCTGTAATATCATAAACAGTTGGTTTACCAGGTGGGGATGGTGGATCAAACATGTATTTAGCAACTGTTGGTTCTGAATCCAGAGGTGCACCAATGCCTATCTTATTTTCTGCACGAACGCGGAAAACATATTCACAGCCCTTCTGCAGTCGTGGAACCTTAATTTTTGTGTGACTTGTTCCAGAGCTAACCACTCCCCAGGTTTCTTTCTTTGATTGACGCTTCTCAACAATATAATTAATTATAGGACTCCCACCATCATCTTTAGGAGGGCGCCAAGAAATAACCATATATTCCGGTGTTACTTCAAGAATATTAATAGGACCAGTTGGTGGGCCTGGAACGTCCAAAACTGTAAGGTGCAGAGCCACGGTTTTGCTGCCAGCTGCATTAGATACTGTGAGTAGATATTCTCCCGTATCTTTTCTTACACAGTCTTTGATAGTAAGCACAGTTGAGTAATTGTCAGTCTCAATCTTGTATTTGCCATCTGGTTTAATTTCAGTGTCATCAGTAACCCATTTTGCTGTGGGAACTGGCACACCTCTCATAATCGCTGGAAGGTGCACTGTGGTGCCAGCTTTAACAACGAGACCTTCAATTAACTTCACATCTAGATCCACAGATGGAGGTACTGTAAATAGAGAAAAATGGAAATTATATTTTCAGGGCAAATGCTTATAGAAAAAGAGAAAGAATCTGTGAAACAACATGAAAAACCAAAAATTACCTAGTTTTTCTTGGCATTCTATTGGTATAGTTGTATCTGGAAGGCTAAGACCAACAATGTTTTGAGCTCTCACACGGAATTTGTATGTTTTTCCTTTCTCTAGGCCTGTAACAACACAGTCTAGCATAGGAACTGTCTGGAATTTTGTCCATTCATCTGCACCCTCTTCTTGATATTCCACCAAATACCCAGTTATCTCAGCACCACCATCACGATCTGGTCGATTCCAAACAAGGGAAACTTCAGTCTTGTCAACATCTACATGATGCAGATTCTTTGGTGGCCCTGGAGGATCTTTTAAAATAAAAAAACAAAATGGTTACTAGTATGAAATCTCTATGGTACAGGTGTATCACGTCCACACCAACAGGACAACCTCAAAATTACCAAATCCCACATGAACAAAAGAAATCATATCACTGAAAAACACTTACGCAGTGGATCTATAGCTTTGATTGGCTTAAGTGTTTCCACGTATGGACCTCTACCATATTGATTCTCAGCTGCAACTCGGAAGAGATACTGAGTGCCTTCCATCAGATATTTAGCCATATGACTGCGTTTCTTGGAGGATGATGAGATGGCTACCCACTGTGCAGAAGCTACATCTTTCCTCTCCACCACATAGTTGGTAATGACAGAGCCACCATCATCTTCTGGTTCCATCCACGTGATGTAACAAGAGTCACTTCTAACATCACTGATGTTCAGATTTCTGGGTGGACCAGGCTTATCTAACATTGATAAAAATGGAATCCATTATTTATTTGGCAATCAGCATTTCTTATAAAACTTTGTACATTTCAAGATAAATTATGTTATATTTTATATAATTTTCAGTCCTCTTTCTACTGTGTATTTTTTATAACTTGGTTAATAGCTATTTTCCAGAAATTCCTTTATTTCTTAATCTCCAACTGTAGAGGAAAAAGATGTTGTATAGACAAAATACAAAAAGATTACCTAAGACCACAACTTTTACTGAAACAGTCTTTGAACCAGCTGGATTTTCAACTGTCAGGGAGTACATTCCACCATCTTCATGGACAGTGTTACGGATTTCAAGTTTACTGCCAACTCCTGTAACCTCAATATCAGCTTTGGTTGACACCTCATGATCTTCTTTCTTCCAAGTAACTTTCGGGAATGGAACACCCTTAATAACAGCACTAAGTCTCAGGGTATCTCCAGCTTTTACATGCTGTTCTCGGGCCATATTAGCATCAAGTATTAACTCAGGAGGTTCTGGAATGAAAAACATAAGTTTTTACAAAATGAGGAAAAAAAAGTCTGTACTTTGGTAAACTTATCTGATTTTATTAAACTCACCAAGCCTGTCCTTTACTTCTACTGGATCAGGAACATGTGCTGGATCAGATTCGCCTGCTGCATTGACTGCCTTGACCCTGAATTTATACATTAATCCCTCAGTAAGACCAGTGACTTTGTAGTTTGTTTCAGGACAGGAATCTGCTGTAAGATTAGCCTGTTTCCACTCTTCATCTCCAACTTTCTGATACTCTATAAGGTAGCCAATTATTTTGCCATTTCCATCGTGGCGTGGTGGTTGCCAGGATAAATCAACTGAATTTTTCGTTTTATCTACCGCTTCTGGATTAACAGGTGGACTTGGTTTTGCTGTTAAATAAGCAAAAAAATAAAATGAGAGAAAAAAGAGAAATCATTAGAATAATTTTCTAACTGAAACTGAGTGCATTCAAATTTCAATGAGAAATGAAATGTGATACTTTACCGATTGGATCTCTAGCGAAAATTGGCTTTGATGGTGGACTAGGATCACCAACACCAATTTCATTTTCTGCTGAAACACGGAATTCATACTGACAGCCTTCAAGGAGATCAGGTACTTTGAACTTTGTACCCGGGAAAATTGGATCTTTGGTAGCTTTGACCCATCTTGTAGCCATTGTTTCCTTCTTTTCTACAATATAGTTTGTTATTGGCTTGCCTCCATCATATGGTTTGTTCCAAACCACTACTGCAGAGTCTTTGGTTACATCCTTAATGATTGGTTGCTCAGGTGCATCAGGAACACCTGGGGTGAGGAGAAAAAAAGAGCAGTATAGGAGAATATGTAGGAGCATTATAACAGAATAAAGATTGAAGTATCTAAATAAAATTGCAAATGAAAAACTTACGGAAACGGTCCTTGGCTTTCACTTCGTCAGAGATGAGAGGATCACTTATGCCATAAAGATTTTCAGCATAAATTCGAATTTGGTATTCTCTTCCTTCAAGCAGCTTGGGAATTTTGCATGTTGTCTTCACCGTGGCAGATGTAACTGGCATCCACAAGTCTTTGTGTGCATCCTTCTTCTCAATTATATAATTTGTAATTTCACTGCCTCCATCATCTAACGGAGGTTTCCAGGAAATTACCATATGATCTTTAAAGACTTCATCAAATATAACTGGGCCTACTGGAGGTGATGGGCGATCTGTTTAAGGAAAAATAAAGCATATCCATGCTTTTTAATGAACTTCACAGAACAACTTAGATTAAACTGTGTCAATACAGCAAATATAGCATAAAATTAGAAACCTGACATCACAGTTACCATAAGGAATCAAGACTTCAGGACTATTCCTATTTGTTTGATATATTGGAATTAATTCCTTGCAACTTATAATGTATTTGGTGATTAACATTTCCTACAGTGTTGACATTCTCTAAGTGCATGTAGAGACATTAAATTATTTATGCTGAATAAACTAATTCAGAGTTAAATATGTGCTCAGAATTAATAAATAGCTTTTTAGTATAATTGAGAATGTAGTAAATAAAATTATTGTAATAAAGAACACATTTCAATACTTAAATTTTATAAAATTCAATTAATTCTAATCACTAATAAAAATCCCAGACAATATTGTTGTTCAGTAAAACCTACCAACAACATTAACTTGACAAAATCCTTTTCTTGATCCTGTGCTGTTCTCGACATTAACACAATATTTGCCTGTGTCTTCACGGACAGATTTTAGTACCCCCAGGCAAAGAGTTGTAGGAGTTGTCTTGATCTTTATTCGGTCATCTTCTTTCACAACAGTATCATCCTTTAGCCAAGTAACCTTTGGTGCAGGCTTGCCTGAGTAACGTCCGGTCAAGCTGAAAGCTTCACCAACTCGGACAATAAGCTTGTCTCTAAAGTCAAGGTCAAGTGTGGGAGGAGCTGAAACACAATATTAAAATACACAATGCCCACAAATGTCAGCAATATGAATATGACAAAGAAGGAATCAGTCAACGTAATTACTATTTTAAAAAGAGTTATGAAAAAGAAACATACCAAGTTCATCCTTGCACGTGATTGGTTTAGTGCAAAATGATGGCTTGCCTTGCCCTACAATATTGCAAGCACTCACACGATACTCATAGGTGTCACCCTCTTTCAAGCCTTCTACAGTGAATGTCCTATCAAGCATTTTCTCCTTTGTAACTTTGTGGAATTTGTCTTTTCCAATGAGACGGCTCTCTAGAACGTACATGGTAATATCTGAGCCTCCATTATATTTTGGAGGGTTCCAAGTTAGTGTAACAGAGTTCTTGGTAACTGCTTTTACTTCCAGGTCTTCTGGACGGTCAGGAACAGCTGTGAATAAAGTAAAAATAAGGTAGATTCATTTTTCAGCATACTCAGAATCTTCCTGTGTATTAATCTCATATGACAGTTATCCAAACTCAAAAATAGTCTTACTTATTGGATCTCTAATGAGAATCTCTTTTGTTGTTTCTGTGAAAGGACCCATGCCAATTATATTCTCAGCTGCAATTCGGAAAAAGTAGGCTTTCCCTTGAATGAGTCCTTGAATAGTAGCATTCTGTCTTGTAACTGTGTAGGTCACTGGAGTCCAAGCTCTGTGGTCAGATTCACGTTTTTCAATTATATAGTTGGTAATAGGAGAACCACCATCATCTTCTGGAGCAAACCATGACAATTTACAAGAGTCATTGGTTAGATTCTCTGTAAGGAGTGGCATTCCAACTGGGCCTGGCACATCTGAAAGCAAAGAAAAAAATGGAGTATTGAAGCACAGATGCTGAATCTTATGAAATTGTACTTGTTCAAAAGCACTGAAATTGCAATTTACCTAGCACATCAACAATAATTGTCTTCTTCCTCTCACCACCATCATTCTTAGCAAGAAGAGTGTATAAACCCTGGTGACTTCTTTTGCAATTCCTGATGACTAAAGAAGAACTAATAGCTGTTTCTTCAATTTTGGCTTCTTCTGGCAGAGCTTGCTCATCCCTGGTCCAAGACACTGTTGGAGGTGGTTTTCCTGAGACATAGGCTATGATCCGAATTACTCCTCCAGCATGAACAACAATTCTGTCCCTGACACTTGCATCCAAATTAATATCAGGAGCCACTGAGGGAAGAGAATAAAAAAGACAATGATTTTTTTTTTCTTACTTTGAGTTAGAAGTACTAAAAATGTAAATCAAAATTGTAAATACCGATTCTGTCCTTCATTTCAATAATGTCTGTAACTTCTCCAGGCTCTCCAATGCCAGCTGCATTTACTGCTCTAACTCTAAATTTGTAAAAACAGCCTTCTTTTAATCCTGTCACAACAAACTTGGTTCCTCTAATTTCTCTGTCTTTTACCTGGAAAAAAAAACATTGTAACATCAGCAAACATCAAGATATCATCAATTTCTTTGCTGAGTTTGAAACAAATCTTACATTCGATATTTCAGATTTACAAGCACTTGAAAGTATTAAGCATACATGCATCTAGCCCGCACAGAATTCTTCAGAAATTTTTAAAGAAATACAGGACATGAACCTAAAAGCTATTCTGAACACTTGTCTTTTTTCTAATGTATTCCAACATAGTAGGTTGTTACAGCAATTACAGTCTGGTCTCAGAAGAATTACATGTATTTTTGGACACATAAACTTATGTAAGTGAGTTCAACAAAAAAAGGGAATTCTGTTCTTTTCTTTTCAAAACCCAATACAAAGCCTCTTTACTTGGAAACAGTGTAGGAAATGTAGGTCTTACTAAAAATGCACCCATATGTTTATGGAGATATTAAAAATAGCCAAAGTGTGCACCAGTTAAATTTTTAGTAATGCACTATTGAAAAAAAATGAGGAATAAAAAATAAAATTCTACATCTGGTGATTGCAAAGTTAACTTAATATTGAGGAAGGACAAGCTTGGTTTTGTGTTTTAAAAACATGAAGATAATTATGGTGCAAACTTTTACAAAATAACTTGAATAACAAAAATTTTTAAAGAAAATAGTTGTTTTTTTTTTTTTTTTTCCCTGGAGCAATTCATTTTAATAGACACAGAGAGAAGAAATGCAGATTCCATAATGGTTTTCAACCTACCCGTTCCCATTCTTCCTTTCCTTCCTCTTTAAACTCAACAATGTAGCCAGTGACTCTAGAACCACCATCCTTTACTGGTGGAGTCCACTCCAAGTCTACAGAAGACTTTGTCCAGTCAGTAACTTTTGGTACAGGAGGGCCAGGTGGGGCTGAAAAATATCATCAGACAGCATAACAATATATTATATGTTCTTATTTGAATATTTTCAAATTCAGAAAAAAAAAATTAAAATATTTACCAATAGGATCTCTAGCAAGTGCTGGATCAGATGGCATGCTTGGTGGGCCAACACCAGCCGCATTGATAGCTGAAACACGGAACTGATATTCAGAGCCTTCAATAAGGCCTGTAACTTTGTATGAAACCCCCAGTGCCATAGGCTTGATAGGATCTCTGTTAACCCTGGTCCATCTCTTTCCGGTGGTCTCTTTGCGCTCCAACCAGTAACCAGTAATAGGAGAGCCACCATCATGCTCTGGTTCTTCCCAGTTTACAGTCATTGAGTCACGTGTTATACTGCTAACTGTTGGCTTGTCACAAGGTCCAGGGACAGCTGAGGGAAAAAATTCAAATATAGCTTGTAAAAAATTATGTTAAAGGTATATGGAAACAGCTAAGTGCAAAAGAGCTATGCACTCACATGGTCACCATTGCACTAGGTAGTTACCCATCTGCACAAGATTTCTTCCCTCATTTAGTTTCTCACCCCTATTCAGGTACATATAATTCTGTGAAAAATACCTTTCCTTCAAATACCTTTCCTTCAAATACAAATAATCATTTTTTTTTCCCTAGCCTTTCTGGATCACTAGCTCATTTTAGTGCCCAGCCTAACACTTGCTGTTTTAAGAATAATTTTCTCCTGCCAGCCTAACATTCCTTCTATGTCAGAGCTAATCTGTCTAATTTATCTTTCAAAACTAAAGGCAGGAAATTGATTCTTCCTGGTCTGTGAGTTTAATAATGTCTCAAATACAATTGAATAACCTGAATCTTATCAGATAAACACTTATTTGTATATTTAAGCTTTAAAATATTGAGATTGTAGGAAGGAGAAAAATATTTTTTAAGCACTACACATGCTTTTAAGAACTGAGCACTACTGCTAAAACTCTTCAAGCTATTCTAGAAAACCTAGTGAAGAGATAAAGAAGTAGTGGTATTTAACAGATGCTCCACACATACCAGCATATGGAAACAACTGACATCACTTGGAAACTTATTTCTACTTACTGAAAAGGTTTCGTGCTGTTTCTGGCTCGCTATCCAAAGGTTCTCCAATACCATATTTGTTTTGTGCCATGATGCGGAACACATATTCATGGCCTTCCATCAACTTGGGAACAGTGAATATACATTCCTTAGGCTCATTAGTAACGGGTACCCATGTCTTCCTATTTGCTTCTTTTTTCTCTATAACATAGTTTGTAATCTTAGAACCACCATCATCTAATGGAGGAAGCCAGGATATTGTCATTTTATCGGCCAAAATGGATTCAAATTTGATAGGTCCTACTGGAGGTCCAGGACGACCTAAAAGATACATTTTAATAAAGAAGAATTAATCAAGTATCAAATGAATGCTATCAATTCATGTAATTGTAAGAGATTTTGATATGTACCCAGAACATTCAGCCGCATCTCCTTTGAAGCAGTTCCAAAATCATTTACAGCTGTTATGGTATATAAGCCTGTATCATTTCTGCGAGACTGTTGGATCAATAAAGTGCAAGTATTTTCATCAACGATCTTGTTGACATGTTGATCATACACCACTGGTGATTTATCATCAGGTTTCTTTGGAGGAGCTTTTAGCCATGTTAACGTGGGGAAGGGTACACCCTTTATCTTGGCCACAATTTTAACATCTGTTCCTTCTTCAACTTCCATAAATTCTTTGAGCTCAATAGATGGTGGGCCTACAAAAAAATGTTGAAAAAATAGCATACAAAAATACTTCATAATTTTAAAATGGAATTTGTATTTACTAGTATCAGTACTTACACGTCTGGTCTTTGACAACAAGTGGGCCAACAGTGGCTGAAGGTCTGCTAGGACCTGCTATATTTACAGCTTTGACTCTGAATTCATATTCTCCACCTTCTACAAGATCCTCAACAGTAAACTTTGTTTCTTCCACATCACGTCTGTTGCATTGCTTCCAAGACTCTTTCACTTCTCCAGTACGATCCCAGCGGAGGCATTCAACATTGTAATGTGTAACAGGAGCTCCACCATCATTCTTTGGTGGTTTCCACGTCAGGCTCACTGTGTTCTTGGTTACAAGGCCAATCCTCAGCTTAATAGGTGGATCAGGAGGATCTTCACAAACAAAACAGAAGTGTGAATAAATCCATTATACAGTACCATCTGGTTTTAAAGGATTTGTTTGACTTTAATTTTACTTACGGATTGGGTCCCTGGCTGTGGTCCGCTGAATGGTTTCTGCAGGAGGGCCAACTCCAAAACGGTTTTCTGCACGTACCCGGAAGAAATACTCTTGGCCAGTTATGAGATCAGGTACCACAAAGGAAGTACTGCCACAGTTTGGATTGACTTTAGTCCAGGCCTTCCCATCAATATTTCTTTTCTCTATAACATAGCCTCTGATTCTATCTCCACCATCATCATCTGGCATCTTCCATGAAAGTTTACAGCTACCTCTTGTGATATCACTTACTTTTAGGTCTTTTGGTGGACCAGGGACATCTGTTAAGATAAAAGCAGAACAGACACAATTTTACAGAAGCATGTAGAAAAATATAGTTTAAAAAATATAATAAAAAAAGAAACCCTAATATTTGGATACTTCAATATACGCAAGCCATACCAAGCACATTGACTCTGACATGCACTGTTTTTTGTCCTGCTTTGTTCTTTGCTGTAATACTGTATCGTCCAGAATGACTTCTGTTGCACTCAGGGATGATAATCTCTGAACGTGTATCAGTTGCTTTCACCTGTGTATTATAGGAAGAAAAAGAAATTATAGATGAACTTTGAATATTTATGTTTCAAAAATGCAATAGTGAGGTTAAAAAATTTGCTTGCATTACCTGAGCTTCTTCAGGTACATTATGACCGCCCTCCTGTAAACAAAGGGAAATAATATAAATGTAAAAGGGAATAAGCTTAAATGTCTAGAAACAGGTGTAGGAAAAAAACTACTGCTTTTACTAACCTTTGCTGCTGTTTTTGCTTTTCCTTCATACTCCCAAAATGTTTTTGGAACTGGACGACCCTTGATAACAGCTGGGATTTTAATTGTTGTGCCAGCACGACAAGAGAGCAAATCCTGTGCTCCAAGATCAAGGAAGATTTCTGGTTCCTCTGCAAAAATATTTAAATGTATAAATTTTAAGAGCTACTGAACATAAACTTCCACCATTGCTGAGCTGAAATCCCCCAGAAACATGTGGAATGCATGTTCATGTGAGAAGGTTGGCCTTAGAAAAAGGAAACCAGGAATTATAAAAACAGAAAATGTGTTACTGTAAATTCTTCATAAAATAAACAGTATTTCATTAGTATGACAGTAGGTGATCATCAGTTTCCTAATGGAGCATTCCCTGGTAATGAACATCATGACACTTTCAAAAATGTGTGTCAATCTTTTCCTACATTCTTGTAAAATTTTTATTCTGTTTTGACTTTGGCTTGCTTGGCATCCTTTTTGAACATTCACAGCATTAAGTGGCATTAATATACAAATACCTAAATCAGTTCTCAGAACTCTTACCTAGAATATCTTGGACAGGTATCTCTGATGTTGCAGGACTTGGTTCTGATTCTCCGGCAGCATTTACAGCTTTCACCCTAAATCGGTATTTTCTGAGCTCTTTCAAGTTGGGAACAACACATTCACAAGTAGGAAAGAGTTTGTCTCCTTCATTCACCTTCTTCCACTCAGTACTACCTTCATCTTGTATTTCAACAATGTATCCTTTTATAGGACTCCCACCATCCTTTTGAGGAGGCTTCCATGCAAGTGCTACAGATGATTTGGTTTTGTCTTTGACCTCTGGGCAAGATGGTGGACCAGGCACAACTGGCAAAACAGGAGTGAGTAAAAATTACCTGACTGATAGTGTCTTCCTATATTTTTCTAGATAGTTTTTACAAGAATGCAAGTATTTTCATTTCTGTACCTGTATATAGTGTGTATATCCTAGAATGTGCATTAATCAAATTACATGTATTACCTATATCAGCAAGGAATACTTAAGGTACGAGGCATAAATACTGAACTGTTTAACAGTAAAGTAAAACAAAAATATAAAAATATGATTCTGAACTGAAGTTTATTTGGAAATGCCTACAGTGGTGTAATCACAGTATTAGGTACATGAAAGAGGTAAAAAAATTAAAATTAAAGTTAATTATTTTTAAAATATTAAAATCAGGAAACTTTGTGTCAGTATATTCTCTTAGGTTTAATGCAAACAAAGCCTTTGATTAATGTTAATAAATTGATACTTCATTATTAATAATGAATTCTCATTAATAAATTACAAATAAGTAATAGTAGCACATTTTTTGTTCTGCTGTGATACAGTCCTCTAACAGAGTCATACAAATGATATACTTACATATGGGATCTGCTGCCAAAGCTGGATCTGATGGTTCACTGGGAGGGCCAATTCCAGCAAGATTTTCAGCCATAACTCTAAACTGGTATTCAACACCTTCAGCCAAACGAAGCACATTGTGCTCTAGACCTTTTACTGCTGGTTTTGTTACTGGAGCCCTGTTGACACGTGCCCAGTAGACACCTCCCACCTCTCTCTTCTCCAACCAATAGCCAGTTATTGGGCTGCCCCCATTGTCCAAAGGAGGCTCCCAAGTCACCAACATAGATGATCTGGTGCGATCTAAAACTTTTGGCTTTCCAGGAGGTCCAGGAAGACCATAGGGATCCTTAATAACAACTTTCTCTGAGAGGCATTCATCACTTATTCCATATTTGTTTACAGCCCGGACCCTAAATTGATATTTTTCATTCGTTGCAAGATTCCATACCTGAAAAAGAGGATTTAAATCAATGCTTGGCTACTTTCTGATTCAACTTCTTTGGAGTTACACAGGTTTTTTCACTTTAAATTCTATTTTGCAATCTCACTGACATACCTATGTTTATGTACTACACAGTTCTATGTGATGTCCTAAGGATACTCTTATTTCATGTGCATAGGACTGAACAGAAATAAAAATGTCATGTTTGTTCTTGCAGTTGGTAAAAAAATGGATAATTCTGGAAAATGTAAAGGAAGGTGTCTTCTCTCTAGCTTAGCTGAGGTTAAGTAGCAAAAGTGAACAATTTCTTTTCTTTTGTCCCATGAGAGATAGCACAAACACATGGATGGGAAACATTCCTCCAGTAATTCTGGAGTCTAAATGGAGCCTGAGCACAGGCACCTATGCAAGTGGCAGCTTCCATTACATATGTAATATTGTTATTTTTTATGCATACTAAAATATTTAATAAACATATTTTATAAATTACCCCAAATCTTCTCTCAACAGCGCCTTTGGAGACTTCTTCCCACTCAGATTTCTTCTTACTAGCATCACGTTTTTCAATAATGTAATGGGTAATTTCACTACCACCGTTATCAAGAGGTGCATCCCATGTTAAATAGCATGATTCCGCTTTGATCTCAGAAACCGCAAGATTTCTTGGTGGAGAAGGACGATCTGTATGAAAGCAATAGAGCATGAAACTTCATTTAAAAAAAGGGAAAGGCATTTTATTTGCTGCAATTTTATTAAAATGTTGCATCCTTACCATACACTTCGACATGCACATTGCGAAACGCAGTGCCAAGACGATTGGATGCTCTCACAGTGTAAGTGCCTTTATCATCCCTCACTGCTGCAGGCAGGATAAGTTCAGTTTTTGCCTCACTTCTAGATGTCTCTTCTTTGGTTATCTTAAGTGCATTGGATGTTTGGTCAATTAAAACTTCATTCTTGTCCCATTCAATCTTTGGCATTGGCAGACCTGTTACCTCAGCAGGAATGTTAACTGGTTCTCCTGCCTTGACTTTGATAGTATCTCCTCTCACAGCCAAACGCAACGTAACAGTTGGAGGCACTGAAAAGAAGGAAGGTGACATAGTGAAGATGGAGATGAAGCAGAGAAATTGCCTTGAACTGTTCTGAAGAGATGTACATGGATTTCTTTAAAGTTGATATACCTTCATCATCCTGTATAACTACATTGAGGGGCAGCGATGGCTCACTTTCTCCAATCTCATTGACAGCTTTCACACGGAATTCATACATATGAAGTTCATCCAGTTTTTCAACGAGAAGAGATGTTTTTGGACAGAGCCTTGCATTAACTCTTTCATAATCTTTTGAATCATGTCTCCTCTTCTCAACAATATATCCTAAGATGGGACTGCCACCATCACTGCGTGGAGGCTTCCAATCAAGTGTAATGGATGACTTTGTCCTCTCTGTGTACATGAACCTCTCAGGCGCTGTTGGAGGACCTATTAACAGATAAAATACAATAAAAGAAAATTAAAAAATCTGATAATTTAAAATAATATGAATGCAGTAGCTCTGGCCTTTTAAAACCATAGTTTTTGCATGCAAAGAATCTGACTATGGCTAGTATAAAGTTTCTCATGTACATGGAGAAAAAGGTAACAAGCAGTGTCTCAGTAGGCACCAGTATTTCGCTATGTAAAAAACCACATTAACTTCAGAGAACCGATTCAGAAATCTGACTAAAGTATTGAATCTAAGGCAGATACCTATCCATGTAGTTAAAAAATAAACACACTTTCTGTATAGAATACAACAATATTATCTTATTAATCTGACATTAATTTTTTTCTTTTTAAAAACCCTGTAAAATTATCATCTTACCCAATGGATCAACTGCAAGAATGGGTCCTATTTCAACAGGTGGACCAGTACCGAATTTGTTCTTGGCACTAACACGGAATTTGTATTCCTGCCCTTCAATTAGACCAGTAATATCACATTTAGATCTATCTGTGTCTACAGCCAATCTCCATGTATGCATTTTGGCATCCTTTCTTTCAACAATGAAGCCTGTGATTTCACTGCCACCATCATCTTCAGGATCAGACCAGTTAAGCAAACACATCTTTCTGTTTGTGACCACTGGCTTTAGGTCAAGGACTGGTCCAGGAACATCTGAAAAGCAAAATCAAACAAATAAGGAGAAGTCCATACTGACCAAAAGAAAAGCTTATTTAATCTGAGAAAATATTTTTCTTACCAAATACTTCTACTCTGGTTCCTGCAGATTTTGAACCACTGCTATTGGTAGCAGTAATTACATATCTTCCATGGTCTTTTCTTAATGCATTCTTAATGGTTAACTCAGATTTTGTGCCAACATTTTCAATAACAACTCTATCTTTGTCTAATTCACCCTCCTCCACGGTCCATACAATGGTGGGAATAGGACGTCCTGTCACAGTAGCAGGAATTTTAATAGTCTGCCCAGCCATGACCTGAATGCCTGCTTTCACAGAAACATCCAGCTCAACAGTGGGAGGCTCTGTGGAAGAAAGAGAAACAGTTCATTAGTTGAAGGGGGGGATTCAAACCCACCTTTTAAGCAGATGGACATTTCTTAAAAAATAATATAATTGCAATACCTTTAGGTTCTGCAACTGTTGCGGGTTCAGTTTCCCCAGGTGGTCCTTCACCAGCCGCATTGAGTGCAGTAACACGGAGTTTATAGTCTGCACCTTCCCTGACTTCTCCAACAGTAAACTGTAGAACCTTAATGGGTTTTGCTGTACAGCGTGACCACTCATTTACTCCCATCAGTTGTTTGTACACGTGGTAACCTGTGATATCTCCACCCCCATTGTACACAGGAGGTGCCCATTCTAGCTCGATAGAAGTTGCACTTGTATCAGCAATCCTTGGAATCGGTGGACCAGGTGGCACTATTAATAAATAAATAAACAAATAGTAAATCAAAGGCTATGAATCCTATCTTGTCAACTGTCTGCTATTAGCTTCTGCTAAGCCACTTACTTATTGGGTCCTGTGCAGTTTTTGGATCTGATGGTGGACTAAATTTACCAGGGCCAGCTGCATTTTCAGCACATACTCTAAAGATATAAGTTAAACCTTCCAACAGTCCTTCAACTTTTAGTTCCAGAGCATTCACAAGGTTCCTGTTGACCCGAGCCCAATGAGTGCTGTTTATTTCACGTTTTTCAATCCAGTATCCTATGATAGGGCTGCCATTATCTTTTGGTTCATTCCACTTAACCAGCATACTGTTGCTGGTTACATCCTCCACATCAGGCTTATTAGGGGCATCAGGTGGAGCTGAAAAAAAAAAAAAAGGTGGTTTTGTCATCATTGATGTATCTTCAGAGCTTACTCAAAGCTAAGAGAGAACTAAGATATAAGAAATTACTAATTTTAAGTAATTAATAGTTTGTCTGCTCTCTTAAAAACTTTGATTCCCAACAGCAACCAGCAATGAAATTTGCAATGATTGTTGTCTCTTTGGTAAGAATACCAGTCTATGAAGCACAGAGAATGTCACTATTCAGATGTTAAATGTTTTAAGTGTAAAGTTTTATGACAGTAATCATCATTCTTATGTGCTTACTATTGAAATTAGAATATTTTGGTATTTCCCTGATTTCAGTGGTTTAAAATGTGCAGTAATTATCACATAGCTCAAGTTTCCTCTGGGAAACATCCACACAGATAAAGCTGAGTATTCTAAGAGTCTCTTTAGTTTCACACTTTGTTTTTTGGAAAGATTGTTCTCCAAAATTAAAACTTACAGAAAGGATCTTTAGCTGTCATTGGTTTTGAAACACATGGTGGTCCTGCTCCAACTCTGTTTTCAGCAAATACACGGAATAAATATTCTTTTCCTTCAATCAGTTTTGTTACATGGAATTTGCAATGCCTGAGTGTTGAACTGACAGTGACCCAGCCCATATCAGCTTTTGTATTGTCTTTCTTTTCCAGCACATAGTTTAGGATTTCACTTCCACCATCATCAAGGGGAGGTTCCCACTTGCAAATGACAGAATTTTTCCTCAAATCTTCAAATACAAAGTTGACTGGAGGCCCGGGTGTATCTGTTAGTAAACCAAGAAAAATGATGAGTATTCATCTTGTGCACTTCTTACCTAACACTCTGAACATCTAGGTGTTTTGAGGACATTTTTTACATACCCAACACATTGACTTCACATGAGGCTTTTGCAACACCATGATCATTTTCTACTTTAATTGTAAATGTGCCATGATCAGGTCTGATGGAGTCACGAATTGATAGTATAGACTCTCCTTCCTTATGGTTGTCAACACTCATACGTTCCGGCAGGGAAAGCTGGAAAGGTTTATCTTCTTCAGCTTCACCCTTCTTTTTAGGTGCTATTACTCTCTTTTTGATATCCTCCGGTCTGACAACTTCATCATTCCTCAGCCAAGTGATAGATGGATAGGGTGACCCTGAAATATGTGCCTCAAGTATGATCTCATCACCTCTCTTCACCTCAAGGCCAGACTGCAGGTTTGCAGCAAGGAAGACTTTTGGAGCCTCTGTAATAACAAAGAATGAGAAACGGAGTGTAGAATCTTTCAGTATGTCTGAGGATGTATGGCAATTAATAAAAACAATCAAATGAGAAATTCATACCAATGGGATCCACAGCTTTCACAAAAGGAGTAATCCGAGAAGGCTCACTGATGCCAGCAGCATTCTCAGCACGAACACGGAACTGATACTCCTTTCCTTCCTCAAGGCCTTTCACTGTGTAAGTTAGTAAGGGTACCAGATAGTCATTGCATCTCTCCCACCTCTCCTTGCCCTTAGCAAGCTTTTCTATTATATAGCCCATAATCTTGCTTCCACCATCAAACAGGGGTGGTTTCCATGTAAGAGTTACTGATTTTGATGTTGGATTATGGACTTCAAGGTCGACAGGCGGATCTGGAGGCTCTGTTAAAGAGTAGATCAAAAGATCACATGAGAAAACAGAGTATGAAGATTTTATTTAAAATTCAATTCTTAAGATTATTAAATAGAAAGACAAACTTACGTTTTGGGTCTTCTGCAATGATTGGGTTTCTCAGTTCAATATAATCACCTCCTCCAATCTTATTGACAGCTTTAACACGGAAGTAATATTCACAGTTTGGTATAAGATCTTTGACTTGCCATGAAAGCTTATTTTCACCAGACATGACTGGGATGTATGTTTTACGACCTGCTTCCCTGCGTTCCAGAACATAATGCAAAATAGGAGTACCACCATCAAAGTCTGGAGGCTCCCAGGACACTTTGCAAGAATTCTTAGTTACTTCGCTTGCCTTAATGTCTTTACACTGTCCAGGTGGACCTGTTTCAAATAAGAATGAAAAAATTACTTAGCTAAATAGATGTGAAAGTGTATTCTTATAAATATGAAATTATATTTCATTGCTGTGCTTTGCAGAAAGCAAAGACCACAAATGTGGAGTACACAGTATATTTTATGTTCCCAAATTTATGGTCCCAAAGGTGAAAAACAGTCAGAATTCTTACAACTTTTTTATATTTATATACCGACTATTCAAAATAATTGGGCTTTCAGCAGCCACTGAATATTTAGGGCAACTCAAAGTAAAGTGTTTTTTCATAAGACTTCATAACGTTGCCTGTATGGCAATCTACATGTGTCTACGTTGAAGCGATTTCAGAAGTATCTTTTTCATCTTTTCTTCTGTCAGCTGCAGGGCCTAAGTGAAGATATTTCTCAGAATGGAAGAATGTAGTTACCTATGACTTTGACATTGACTGAACCAGTTGTTGATGCCAGCTTGTTCTCGAGTGTGATAGTATAAACACCAGCATCAGCATGAACACTGTCTATCACTTCGAGCAATGCAGACGTGTAGTCACTCTTCATTGTTGTTCTGTCACCAGCTTTCAACTCCTTGCCATCTTTGTGCCATGTTATAGTTGGGGATGGAACAGCTCTGAAGGGTACAGGGATACTTAGTTTCTGTCCTTTAACAACAACAATGTCACGAGTTTTTAGATCAATGGTTGGATTACCTGTAAAGGTAAACAAAATGTTATTAGAAAGTTGCCAAACACCTTTTTTTTTTTTTTCCCCAGTTATGCAGATCTTTAAAAAAAAAAAGAAAAAGGAATCTATTCTTACAGTCTGGGTCCTTGGCAACAACTTTTTCTGAGATGTCTGATGGCTCACTAGCTCCAACAGCATTGACAGCTCTGACTCTCAGCACATACTCCTTGTCTGGAACAACACCCTCATCCACTTTACACTTTAGATCTTTAATTGGACGAGAATTGATTCGCATCCATTTTTCTGTTCCTGCTTCGCACATCTCAACATTGTATCCAATAATAGGACTTCCACCATTCTTCTCAGGAGGTTTCCATGCAATGCAAATGTGCTTTCGGCCTGCATCTGTGACATGTAGATCCTGAGGAGGTGAAGGAGGGCCTGCAGAAATGGAAAAGTATTGTGTGATTTTCCTCCCAGAATATCTGCTCTACACAGTACACTGCTTCTAAAATTCGTACACTCTATTATTCTACTTACTTGTTGGATCTTCAATATGAACGAGGTCAGTTGGTTCACTGGGATGACCACATCCAGCTTCATTTTCTGCACGAACCTGGAACTGTACATCTGTACCTTCAATGACATCTGTCACTCTGTAATTGCAATCTGGACCAGCTGTCTTCCCAGCTTTTACCCAGCGAGTGGCTAACTTTTCTTTCTTTTCAATAACATATCTGAATAGATTGGGAAAAATACTGTCAGGCACTTGAAATAGGAAAACTTCAGGCTTCTTGTTCAAGAAAATAGATGAAAAGAGATTAGAATAGTTTAGACATTGGAAAAGTAAATAGAATCATAGGTAATAGATTCAATGAACTTTTCTTCATACATTAGACACTTAGTTCTAGTAGATCTCAGCTCCTAATAAGGCTGACATCACTGACAGACCCAGGCCTGAAAGTCAATTCTTGAACTGTGCTCTGTGTTTTAGAACTGAACTGAAGTGTGTTCTCATGTTGTAGAGAGCTGCACAGGCAAAAGAACCTCCAAGCTGTACTTGTATCTTTGCTAGTTTGGATCTCAGTGGTCAGTCCATTGAGATTATTTGTGGATACTATTACTTGGCTGTCAAAATTCTGCTTAGGACAGGCTACAGCGAAGTAATACAAATTGAGTGACTTCTGTTGCTTCAGGCAGATCTCTGTATTTGTGGGTTCAGATATGCTTACTGCGATTGGGAAGGAGAGGAAGAATGAAACTATAAAGACAAAATACCTAATTGACATTCAGTAAGAATTTCAGAGTACATTCACTTTGGAAACCAAAGAAAAAGACAAGTTAGAATCAACCCAGAGGTGTAAAGCAGTCTGTTTGAAAAGCACTATAAAGAAGAAAATGGACAGAAAAGAGGTAAGTCTTGATTCTAGTTGAGTGTATACAGTTTGAATGAGAAACTAAGGCAGAAGGAAAATGCAACAATATTACTTGATAGATGAGTCTAAGTGCCTACTATTCTGGAGGAATAGGAAACTATGGCTGCATTTCTTTTTTTTTTAACACACATTTCAATATTAGATGCTGTTTTGAAGATGTTGAACACACATTCATTGTTCATGCACATTAGGTATTTTATTTGCATAATTTCCACATTTTAGAATCAAACCCTTCATTGCTTTGACCACATGGCTTCTCTTACATCCACCCACCTCATTTTTATATAAAATTTGTCCACTTAAAACTTAAGTATTTTGAGAGAAATATTTTCATTTGTTAAAAGATGTTTATCCGCAGGAGGCTACACATACTTAAAATAACCTTACCTTTGAATTGGTCTGCCACCATCATTCTTAGGTGGCTCCCATTTTAAATCAACATGGCCTTTTTTCACTTCAACTATTGTAAGGGCATATGGAGGTCCAGGGGTTGCTAAAGTTAAAAAAAAAAAAAAAAGCACACATTGGAAGACCATGAATTCATGATATGTGAGCTACTGATCACTCAGTTAAGTGAATCAAGACTTACTGAAGGTATCTTTAGCAAGCACGGAGTCTTCGATTTCACAGTAGTCACTCTGTCCAATGGCATTTTCAGCAGCCACACGGAACACATACAGTGAGCCTTCAGTCAGTGGGCTCACCGTGTACTTGGTATCTTTCACTGTTGTATCAACTGTCTGCCAACCTTTCCGCCTTACATCTCTTTTTTCAACAATGTAGTTGGTAATTGGGGAACCCCCATCTTTCTCTGGTGCTGTCCATTTAAGATCTGCCGTGTTTTTAGTAATATTAATAACTTCAAGCCACCGGGGTGGTGAAGGAGGATCTGCAAAAGAGAAAAAGAAGGTAAATCAGGATGTTGCAATTTCCATAAAAGATCTTGGAAGATGGGGAATACTTCAAAACTATCAAAACTTTGTATTTCCTTAACTGAAGCAGGGCAGATTTTAGTATTTCATAAGCTTGTCAAGAGTTCATTTGGTACCTACAAAGACAGCCCCTACATGGGGCTTTTTTAAAGTCAGACAGTGTATTTGCAGTAGCAGTGCATTCTGAAACAGTACTCACAGAGCCTCTCCTTGCACAGCACCGGGTCACTGGGTTCGCTGGGCTCACTCTCACCAGCCTTGTTCACAGCTCTTACACGGAATGAATATTCTTGTTTCTCCATAAGATCTTTGAGAAAGTGTTCAGTTGTGGGAACTCCTTCAGCCACTCTCACCCATTCGTCTGTTCCAGTCTTCAGCAGCTCAATAACATAAGATTCGATCCTTGCCCCTCCATCGTGTTCTGGCTTAGTCCAGTTCAGGGTTAGGAATGTCTTGCCAACATCTCTCACAGTTGGCTTTCCAGGAGGCCATGGAGGATCTAGACAAGAGTCAAATATTAATTATGTCATTGAAAACAATTTTTTTGTTGCTGTTGTTGTTGCTAAATTAAATCATTTAAAAAATGTGTTTATTATACCGATTGGATCTTTCACCAAGATTGGCTCTGTTTCCTTGCTTGGTTTTCCAGGTCCTGCAAGATTCTCTGCCAAGACACGGAACTTATATTTCTTCTTATTTGTAAGACCTTTAACTCTGGAAATGAAAATTAAGTTTGATTAAACCAAACCTAGACATTAATAATTTCTAAAACATTATTCTCTCCACTCTTCATACTACAGATTACTTGGAAAATCTGAAAATACCCAAATTATTGCTAATGACGTCAACACACTGTCAACACTAAAATGGTGAACCGTGACAGAAACAAATGTTTTGAGCACCATCTTGGATTTTCTCATGTTCCATGGTTTTTAGTTAATAATACTATCAGGAGAAAAAAACTAAGGATTTTGGTAAATTGATACTTGAGATGGCCATGTCTGATATTTTAGAGGATCTTATGAATAAGCACAGAAATTATTAAAAGACTTGATTCATTCTTCTGTAAAGACACTCCTCGTTAAAACTAACTACCAACCAGGGGTAGTTGGATCAAAACTTACAGAAACTAAAAAAAAAAAAAAGAGTACGAACAATGTAAAACTTATTTTAAAATTTTTTTGTCTCTGTGACCTATTTCAGCCTAAACTGACTGTAGTCTTACTTGAATGTTGTATCTTTCACTGGCATTTTGTTGCATTTTATCCATTTATCCTGCTCAGGATCATATCTTTCAACCCAGTATCCAGTTATGGGACTGCCACCATCTTCATCTGGTTCATTCCATGTTAAAGTGACTGAATCTTTAGTGACCTCTGTAGGCTTGAGACCTGTTGGAGGGCCTGGTGGATCTGTATAAATTAAGAAACAAAGAAAAAACAAACCCATCAGATAGGGTTGTTTTTCCCCCTGTTAAAATACTGTAATAATTTAACAATAATTTAATTAACTAACCAAATGAATATTTGGCAATGATGGGGCTACACTGTGCTGGCTCCCCAACACCATACATGTTCTCAGCACTGACTCGAAACACATATTCTTTATGAGGAGTTAAATTAGTAGCTCTGAATTTTGTATCTTTAATAGTTGATGACAACTTGTCCCATATTTCACTGTCTGTAGCTCTTTTCTCAAGGACGTAGTTGGTAATTTTAGAACCCCCATCATCTCGTGGAGGATTCCATGTTAGAAGGCAGGATTCATTTGTGATTTCTGATACATCAAATGCAGCTGGTGGACCAGGTTTATCTGTAGAGGACAAAATGAGAATGTTAATCTTCTGCTTCCATACCTTGGTACATTACTAATGATTTATACAAACAACATAAAATACATGCATACCAAGAACATTAACTTCAACAACAGCAGTAGCACGACCACTAGAATTTACAGCTTCTATAATATAGGTTCCACTGTCACTTCTCTTGCTGTCTGTAATAGTGACTGTTGAATGATTAGGCTGGCTTTCAATGGTGATTCTGTTGTCAGGTCTCAAAATTTTGTCAGCTTTGGTCCAAGTAATCTGGGGCTCTGGCTTTCCAGTTACTTTAGCTGGCAGTTCAATTTTGGTTCCAGCTTTCACAGTAAGTCCAGCAAGAAGCTTCACATCTAAGAAAATTTCTGGAGCCTCTGATTTAGGAGAGAATGAAAATATTGTTATAGAAACAGCAGTTCAGAGACTGGTAGAAATAAAGCAGCTATGGCAATTTAGCAAGTGAAGTAGTTACCTTTTGAATCAATGGCCTGAATATCATCAGTTGGCTTGCTTGGCCTACTCGCTCCCATTCTGTTCAAAGCCTTAACCCGATAAGCATACCACTCTCCCTCCTTGAGCTTTGTAACTTCCATTCTGTTAAAAAAAAAAAAAAAAAAAATTCAAGTATTTAGAGTGCTGAGGATGGCACAATTAGTTAAGAGGATATACCTACCATATCGATTTACTTACTTAGTTTCAATAACAGGCTCCCCACATATCTCCCACTTGTCTGTACCACGTTGGGATTTTTCTACCAGATAACCCTTAATGCGGGCACCACCATCATATTTGGGAGGCTCCCATGTTAGGAAGATGCCTTTTGATGTTGGATTTCTCCATTTAACATTTTCTGGTGGGTCAGGAACCGCTATTAAAAATTAAAAAACATGTGGGGTCTTAGAAAACAGTCTAAGGAAGGTAGATTATTTTTATATCTTATTTTGAAGAAAATCAGCAAAATTTCAAATATGCTCACTTGCTGGTAATGACATGTTTACAGGTTCATCAATATATGCAGGTTCTCCAGGGCCACATTTATTGCATGCAGAAACTCTAAATAAATATTCTTTCCCTTGGACAAGGTCAGGTACAGTGAACTCTTGGTCAACAATATGATCCATAACCTAAAGAGAAGAAAGGTTCCAATGTGTTTTCAAAATTTCTTTCCGAAGAGTGATTACCAAAATAAGACACAAAACTCAGTGGAAATAATGTAGCAATAGAAATTTAAATGAGAAAGAATGAACTCACTTTGCTCCATGTTTTCCGGCTTACTTCACGTTTTTCAATTATATAGCCAGTAACCGGACTTCCACCATCATCTTCTGGAGGTTCCCATGCGAGCTGTACTGTACTCTTGAGCACTTCCAAAACATTGAGTTCTCTTGGTGCACTTGGACAAGCTAGAAGTCACAGAAATTGCATTATTTTGTAATAGATGTTTGACAGATGATCTCTGTGTAATATATCTACCAGAAGACTTAGTCTTGTTAAGTCATTCCTCTTTAAACAGCAAAGTTGCATATTGAAAACTAGAAAAAAGTTTTTTTGAGGAAGGATTTCTACTTTTTACTTTTATTTTAATATACTTGGTTGGACGTTGTGAGATTACACATTATTAACCTAACTAGATTTTAGCAAGACAAATATGGAATGTTATTGCTAGAACACATACATTCACTTACCAATGACATTAACATTAATTTCTCCTGAAACAGATGACACAGGGTTTTCTAATGTTAAGTAATAAATTCCCTTGTCTGGGCGCTCACTCGGTGTAATTACAAGTTCTACAAAGGAAGCAGTGGTCTTCATTTTTACACGATCACCCTCTTCTAAGACTTGGTCACCAAAAGACCACGTGGCAGTTGGCACAGGGTACCCAGTTGTGGGAACATGGATCTTGATTGGCTCTGGAACAATAACTTCCAGCCCATCCTTAAATGCACTTAGGTCCATTGTAGGTTCAACTGGAAAAAACGGAAAATGGATTAAATGAATTATTTTGAGATGTTATGTACACAGCTAATGTTAATTGTGTTGAGAGGCTGATTCTGTATCTCAGCCTGCAGATCTAGCTTGCTATATCTCAGCCTGCCTAAACCTAGCTTTGTCTTACAATTCCTTACCTCTTCTGACTAAATGTTTTGGATTTTTTTAAAAATATGTGAGATGGTAAGGGAGATTAGTATTATGAAGTATGACATCTAATTTACTCTTTAATGTAAAAACTTTGCATTGTTTAATTTTCTTTTTAGGTATCTTCTCTGTCTTTCTTCTGTTACCTCTCACCTTCCACAAAGGTAGTTCAGGAGATCAAAGGTCATGCCTTGCTCTTCAGGCAACCTAACAGACCTCTATCTAATGGTACAGATAGTTATCTGCAGAATTCATAATGGAGGAGAAATAGCTCATAATCTCAAATGTCTCAGGTGTGCCAGTTATCTGGTGAAAAATATACATATTACCCACAAGATGCACTTTAACTGTGTGCCTTATCTGATTAACTTTTTAATAAATAGCATATGGCTTACCAAAAGTATCATCTGCAGTTAATGGCCCAATAGCCTCTGCTGGGTCAGACACACCAGCTGCATTTTCTGCCGAGACTCTGTAGTAATAACTGGATCCTTGTTTCAATCCAGTCACCTAGAAAGCACAAACAATCATTTACTACCTCGTATTAAAGATGATCTACACATTTTACCTGTTGATGAAGACAACATCATACCTTAAAAGTAAGAGCAGGTACTAGTTTTGGATTACAACGAATCCACTTGTCTGTTCCTTCCTCTTGCCTTTCAACAATATAGCCTAAGATTGGACTTCCTCCATCTTCAAGAGGAGGTTCCCATGTGAGCTGAACTGATGACTTAGTTTGATCTGAATGCTCAAGGTTAATGGGAGGACTTGGTCTCTCTGAAAAAAATGTGAAACAAATACATTTTTGCAACTGATAAAGGAGCATAGTTCTGCAAATTAACTGTTTCTATCTTACATTACTCTTTTTAAAGCCTTTACATAACCTTTTCTAAACCAATTTTTTAAATTGAGGTTGGATCCTAACTTCAGAGAAAAAAATATCTGAAGTTCTTACTAAACCAAATGGTAGCAAGGTACCCCTGCTATGTCTGAAGGATAAAAGAAGGGAAAATCTGACTGTACACAGTATTTGCAGCAGACACATTCACCAATTGAACTTTCCTGCACACATAGCCTCCAAAATGCTCCTGTCTCATAATGAAATCACAATTACACATATTTTGTATACTTACCAATTGGGTCCATGATTTTTACTGCACGTGTAGCAGGACTTGGTTTGCCAACTCCAACCATGTTTTGAGCTCTTACTCTGAAGAAATATTCTTCATTTTCCACAACATCAGTCAGGACAGCTGACAGTTCATCAGCTCCTGTGGTCATAGTTGGCTCCCACCTGATGGTAGCTCTGTTACGCAGTTCAATAACGTAGCCAGTAATCGGAGATCCTCCATCATACTCAGGTGGTTCCCAGCTAAGTGTGGCTCCAAACCTGTTCACATCAGTAACTTCTACATTTTGAGGAGGACCAGGAACATCTGCATTTTATTTTAGGATGAAAAAAAGGAAAAAGAAGGTATGTAGGTTTTACTTATTGTTAGAATTTGTAACTGTTTCTCTTACACAGGCATCAAACACTGAGTTTTTCATAACTTCTGCTCACCATATTTGCTCTTAGCTTCCACAGGTGTGTCTGTTTCCACTGGCTCACCAGTGCCCACTCTGTTGCGTGCACTAACACGGAAGAGGTACTCAACTCCTCCTTTCTGAAGTCCAGTAACAGTGTATTCACAATTTTCAGCATGATCTGTGACCACAATCCAGGTCTTACGCTTGATATCACGTCTTTCAACGACGTAGCCTATGATTTTACTTCCACCATCACTTTCTGGTTCTTGCCATGCGAGACCAACTTCACCATCGTAAGTTTCAGTGACTTCCAAGTTTCTAACCGGACCTGGAACATCTGTTAAAGATATGACAATACTTCAGGGCATTGCACCTATTTTTTTTCCCTCTGGCTAGAGAAAAGGATTCTGAGGGGAGACCTCAATATGATCTACAGCTTCCCCCTCAATAAAGGCTTTTTATTCTGTGATATAATGCTAAGGAAGGTTTTAATAATACGAGTACTTACCAATGACCTCTACATTGATGAATGCTTCTGCCTGGCCATGTTTGTTTCGAAGCACAACCCTGTACCTTCCCTTATCTGATTTCTTCGCTTCATAAATTTTGAAGGTAGTGCAGTCAGTTGTTGTATCGACAGTTGTTGTGGGCAGACTTTCCCCTGCTTTAAACCATTCAGCTTCTGCTCTTGGGTAGGCATCATATGGGACAGTCATGGTTAAAGGCTTCCCAACATCAACCACAAGGTTTTGATCACCAGTCTTGATTTTAGGTGCAGCTAAGAAAGATGAATGCGAAAAGTCAGTACTTGCATATATATATATAAAATTGATATATTTGTGCAGTCAGCAAAGAAGCTAACTTAGAAAAGTAAAAGAAGCTGCTGTGCAAATTCTAAGGAAATCCTTCATATACTCATTGGACAAGTCCAGAGAAAGAAATACAGGCTGGTTGGTATGTACTGTGTCCTCCTATAAAATCAGAAAAGAAAGAGTTGCTTTTTGAGAACTAATTTAATTATTTTATTGGTTGATTATGTAAAATAGACAAATTAGGAATTAAATATCTTATATGACTTAAATGAGTAGGCCAAATAATTTTCATATTTTTTAGTGACTTAATGAAAAGCTTGAAGCTCCTTTAAGCTTAAATCTTGCCCTTTGGTATATTTACATTGGAAAGTGACATATTTTCCTAAACAGCTAGATCAGCATGGCATAACAAAAAATGTTCGTTGTTTAAATTCATATTCATACAGTTTTACAGACTTGTTAAACAAACTTCAAATATTTTAACACTTTTCTCAGACTTACTGTGTATTCATTTTAATTCAACTCTTTGAAAGACCAAAAATCAAATTAGTTAAACAGGAATTCACTAATCTAAGATTTTATAAAAGATGCACAAAGCAAGCAACTTACCAGCTAATTCAAGCTTAGCTCTAGCTTCCTTATCTTTGGCGATAAATCTGTACTCCCCTTGGTCACGGGGCTTAATGTCGCACACCTGCAGCCTGTGGACCTTCCCTTCACTCATCATCTGATGTTTGTCACCCTGGATGATAATCATGTTGTTTCTCAACCACTTGACCTCCACACCATCTTTGTTCAATTCAGCCATGAAGATGACATCTGCACCAGGAGCTTCATAAATATCTTGTGGTGGTCGAATAATCTCAACGGGGATTTCTAAAATAAATGTTAATTTATTTGGTGTTATTTTTTTATTGTTTCTACTCTTATTAAATAATGTAGAAATAAATGCCATTCAATTTTACACATACCTTCAACAAAAAGTCTTGCCCTAGATCTCCTGTCATCCACCCCACAGGCATATTCACATTCATCATCTAGTCTACAGTCTTTTATGATTAATCGGTGCAGATTTCCATCCTTTTCAAACTGGTATCTTTATAGGGGAGAAAAAAAGCGCAGTATTTTAGTTCCCAGACAAAGCAGTAAGGTAAAACAAGCATGTTTAGCACATTCAGAAGCATAATAAAATGCACATACTTTTTGCCTTCTTTGATTTCTCTCCCATTTCTGTACCATTTTACACTGACTTTCTCTTTGGAAAGCTGGCATGTAAAGACAGCATCATCAAATTCAGTGACAGTCTGGTCCTGAAGATGTTCAGTGAAGTCTGCTGGTGCTTCTGTGATGAGAAGCTCTGCAACTGATTTGTCTTGTCCAGCAGTAACAGTGTATTCACCTTCATCTATAAACCCACAGTCTTTAATGATCAATGAGTGCTTGAATTTATCAATTTTGTACAAAATGCGCCTGTCAAATGTGATCTCTTCTCCATTCTTTGTCCATTTGAGAGTTGCATTAAGGCGATTGACTTTGCACCAGAATGTGACGGTTTTCTTTTCCATGGTCTCAATGTCTTCAAGGGGCTCAACAATTCTGAGATCCTCCTCTGTTATGACAAAAAGTGAATATTTTTACATCCTCATATGAAATTGAATGTAAATGATGAAACAATTTTAAGGCAGTGCAACTTACTTACCTAATACTTTTAAGGCTGCAGAGCTTTTAACGTGTTCACCTCTCTGGTTTGTCAGTGAGATGGTGTAAGTAGCTTGATCTTTCAACTCTGCATCTCTGATTCTGAGAGTGTAGACTGTACCCTTCTGAACAATAATGTACTTTGCACTATCAAATATTGCCTCATCATTTTTGTACCACTTCTCTTTGGCACCCTCTTTATTGACTTCACAGTTGAAGATAATTTCTTGACACTCATTAACTTCTTGGTCCTTAAGAGGAGTTATAATCTTGAGTTTTTCTGCAATTGAGAAAACATAAGAAATAGGACATCATTTAGTATAAAGAATGCAACAAAACATGCACCTAGACATTGTTAAAATAAAGCTTACCAATCACTGCTAAGTGTGCTGTAGCTTTAGCTTCACCAACCATGGCAGTATACATTCCTGTATCTCCTAGAATAGAGTCTTTAACCACAAGTGTTCTCTTTTTGCCATCTGAAATGATGTCGTACTTATCACCAGGCTCCAAGATTGTGTCACCCCTCAGCCACTGTACTGTAATGGCTTCTTTGGATACTGAACAGACAAATTCAGCCTTTTCTCCTTCAAGCACCTCAAGATTTTGTGGTCTGGTAAGAAATTCTGCTGCAAGTTCTGAAAGAAAACATTTTTGTAGATATGTATTTTATTTTATTTTAGTTTAGTTTAGTTTTTTTTTAATCCTGTGAATGGAATAAACCAAGTTGTGTATTATTACCAATTTTTTAATGTTTTTAATTTTATTATTTTTTCCCAGGATTAAAGCCTACCAAAATAGCACTCTTACCATGTACAGTAAGCTTCCCTGTTGTACTTGAGCTTGGGAGCTTGCAAGTGTATTTGGCAGCATCTTCAGGATGAGCATTATGTATAACAAGAATTCTCTTTCTACCATCAGAAATGTGTTCAAATCTACCACCATCAGGCACCTCTTCATCTCCTTTAAGCCAAGTAACTTCAGCATTAGGCTTTGAAACTTCACAGATCAGTTTTACAGTGTCAGTTTCATTTACTTCAAGATCAGGAAGATTTTTTGTGAAAACAGCCTCTTCCTCTGCAAAAAGAATTTTGAAAGATGATTAAAGCCTGTCATAAAAAAACCTCCCTCTCACATTTTTTATTGTTCACATATTAGATTCTACACCACTATCACTTACCTATCACTGTAAGTAGGCCAGAAGTTCGAGCTGTTTTTGCTTCACAGGTATATTCAGCCTCATCGTCAAAGACACATTTACTGATGACAAGAATGTGTTCTGCACCTTTAGAAATTATGTCATACTTTTTGCCTTTTCTAATTTCCATGCCATCCTTAAACCACTTCACCTGTTTCAGAACAAATTAACATGTTTATTAATATTAGCATGCTCATCATAGATTTCAGTGTGTTCTTTTACAGCAATATGTAATAATGTTTTCCCCTCTAGCTGAAGGAGTTACGCAGGTTAAAAAGTGGTACTACAAACCTTGATATTTGGACGAGAAATTTCACATTCAAACCGAGCAGATTCTTTTTCTTTAACCTCAAGGTCAGTCAGGGGTTTCAGGAACTCAACACGAATAGCTGTAAGAGAATAGAAAAATTTTAGTCGAAGGAAGTCTATGCTAGATAAGTAAAAAATTGCCAATGCTGATATTACTTCCAGTCATGCACATTAGCACATTGCTTTTACAGCATCTGGACATTTTATAGAAAACTGTAAATTACTCACGCTCCACATTGAGAAAACATGATGTCTTAAAATCCTTAGCATCACAGGCATATGTTTTTGCATCATCCAATGTGCAGCCATGGATGATGAGTTTTCTGACCCTGCCATCCGAAATGATATCATACTTCTTTGATTTGTGAATTTCTTCTCCATTTTTGAACCATTTAACTTTTGCATTTTCCCGGGAAACTTCACATTCCAGTACTGCAGTGGCCTCCTCTTCAACAGTCTGGTCCTCAAGTGGTTTAGTAAATTCAACTGGGGGTTCTAAAAGAAACAGATACATTTTTGATAGAAAAGATCTAAATTATAGCCAGTGTTCTGCTTGTACAGAACTGTCCCATACTGTTTACTAATTTTCCTTGACTGATAGTCAAAAAGGCTCTTTCTGAGCCTTGACTAGTAGATCTTCCTACTGAAGATTTCTTAAAACATTTTTTATTTTTAATGCACAGACATTTTTTGTTAATTCAGGTAATTTCCTCATTTTCAGCCTACTGTAAGATTAGACTGAATGATATCCTTGTCCAGGGGGATTTTATTTACAAAGCCTTGCAGCTCTATTTCTCTAGCTGAACCATATCCATGTGATCTCAGTGACTCTAAAGTTGTACTGTGAACTTAGAGAATATTTGGGGGTTTTTTCAGTTTTTCCTTGAATTACTGGATTAGTGTGTGCAGCCGTTTTACATCTTTATACACAGCTTGCAAGCAGTACAATTATACAGACAATGTTATGTCCCTTGACTGGTGGTGCAGTTATACTCTCAGAGGTTTCTGGATATTTAAAAGAACAGAAAAAGCCACTGGGAGCCACAAAGGCCAGTATTTGTGGGTCCTCTTGAGGCCAACTGAATATTCAAGTCTGCAGCAAAGCCCTGGAAGTCCTCATGAACTGCTTCATTTCCCACATCTGACACATTTCCAGTGTTTTCTCTTGTTCAGCCTTTTTGTGAAGTGCACAGATTTTAAGTAGGTCGCTTTTTAAATCAGCTAAGTTATCTACCAGTTCAATATTGTATATATGATCCCACTCATTTGATATGTGGTGTGTATTAGCATCCTGTTCCAGGATGAATCGTGAATAAACCATTAACACTGATTATGGTTTAACTAAAATGACTGACTTACCTTTCACAAAAAGATTTGCTTGAGTTCTGAAATCTTTTGCTGTCAGTGATACCTCTCCTGCATCTGTTAACTTGACGTCTCTGAGAACAAGCGTGTGAACTCTCCCTTCAGCACGGGTCACAACCTTATAAAATACACAAAACCCCTTTGTGAGCCTCTGCAACAAGTATTTAAGAAATATTTCAAGAAATAGCATGCTATTTATTATTTGTGGAGCTTGGTTGTCCACTTTCATGTGAAATTCTGATAATTTCCTTTTGTATATACTAGACATATATTGAGCTATAGCTCAATCCTCAATGCTTTGAGGATTTTGAGGCTAACTTGAGATGATGTCTATTTTGAACAGGTATTAATAAATACAAAATACGAGCAAATTTGTGAGAAAAGTTGGCATTACTGCTGGCTACATGTGAGGTAAAAACTTTTGCAGATATAAAGAGGTTTGGCACCCCCATATACACTTTTCTTGAAATGCCAATTTGACTTTCTATTATCAACATTTGGTAAAAAAATCTGCCTAAAACCTGATTTCTGTGATGACCTGTTGCAGAAACTACTTTGCAATCACAGTAAAGAAAAAAAAACCACTTCAGTGAATAAAGGTTACACATGTTCAGCTGAATGCCAGCCACAGAGGTATTAAACAGTTTGAATTGGCAACAGCTAAAATGAAACACTTGTATAATTAGATTGATTCTTGAAGACAGTTGTAAATGTGTTTCAAGACGCTACCTTAAATGGGTAGAAAGTGACACATTAAGTAAATATATGGTTTACTCTCAACTCCATCTTGATAAAATTTCCACTGTTTAAATGGCGCTTTTGACTGTCTATGTAAACTGACTGTATATGAAATCTGGATTTTTTTATTAATGTAATTAAAATGATAGCTCCGACAGAAAGGACCAAAATAATGTTCCATCATACAGAATACTGAACATACAATATTTTTCTTGCCAGGCAGTATTAACTATCAATCCACTGCACTGATCAATACCTTTTCACATTTTTATTCTGAAACTCAGAAGTAATTACCTTAATTTATTTCATGACTCATCTGTTGAGTTTCAACTTTGTTTATCTGTCCTTAAATACTGTAATAAGGTCCCTTATCACCATGATCGGTTTTGATTTTCCTATTTCTACATTCTAATTCTTTCATTAAATAGTTTTATTTATGTAGATTTGTTAAAACTCAGAAAGTTCTAGCAAAACCTAAAAAAGATATGTTAAAAATTGTATTTAAAAGAAATAGCAATCTGTACCAAAGTATTATTAGCAGCATTATTACAGGTTCTGAAACTTTTCTAAGCCATGCAATGCCTTTAAAATTTACTTTGTCTGAGGTTTCCAACTTTTATTTTAATTTGCATTATTTTCTTTAGTCCTAGCATGCGAAAAATACATCTTACAACCAGTAATATCCATTTCTATTTCTTAATGCATTAATTTATGTTTCTTTATTTATTTCTCCTACCATTAACTTTAAACATTAAATTGACTGTATTCCAGGCTGCTCAGATCTCAGAGTTAAGAGCCAGCACTTGATGAAGGGTTAAAAATAGCTAGTGAGAAGTGCTTGACAAGCAAATCTGCCCAGAGAGTTATCTGGAGAGCCAGAACAAATGCCTGAAATGGAATTTGAATCCTCTTAATCCCCTTATATGTTGAATTGGACTGCAACTCAGCATTCAGGAGAAAAAAAGGCTTTTCCTGAAAGCACCTTTCAAAATCCTCTTACTATAACCACAGGTAACCTGAGCAAAAATTATTCTGTATCCCTGTGGTTGAGTCTCCAACAGAATCAGGTACAAAATCACTGTTGTAATGATTGGTATTTTGGAACCTTAGTTTCCCTTTGTTTGATAAATACTTGTAGTATCCCAGAATACTGGAACTTCTGGGAAAAACTGTTGTATCTGATTTAGGGAGGATTTAGCATTTGTCATACCAGCACTACAATACTGCTGTGCCTTAGTACGTCAAGTGGCAGAGAATAAAAATGAAATAAAGAAGGGGAAGAGAGTTGAAAGAGAAGAAGGATATATTAGAAAAAGTAAAGTTTAGTTTCTTTACCTTATCACTGGGCTCCAGTTTCTTTCCTTTCAGGAACCATTCTACTGGGATTCCCTCATAAGAGAGTTCGCAATCGAAGGTTGCTGATTCCCCAGCTGTCACTGTTACATCCTTGAGGGGTCTCAGCAAGCCAATTACTCGAGCTTGGTAAGGAGAAGACATAATTTTCAGATTAGTCACTTCTACCCAAGAGAGAGCTGCTGCCCTTACGTACTAATCTCCATGGTGGCTTCCCTCAAGAGAGCCAGACATCGCAATGCTGCTCTTTAAATTCCTTAAATAGAAGAGGCCACCCTGGGTTCTGAGGGGAGGGCCGGTCACCTACAATTTCCTATTTGCAGAGCATGTTTCTTTAAATTGAACAAGGTCAGCAAGAAAGTTGCTGTGCATCTGTCTCCTTGCCAAGCCTTGCATGCCTGTTGCTAGATAAGGCATGTGTTTCCAAAATAGCGAGGGCTAGGATTGGAGTGGGAAACAAGTGGTCTTCAACCGTGTAGCCTGTCCCTGTCCATCAAGCCCTTTACCCTACCCCCAGATATCACTGTTATCCTATCCTCTCCTGTTAACATGATACTTTGATGCAGCAAAGCCTTTGCTTCCAATATTTGATTTCATAACAGCATATGTTGCCAGATCATGGAGCAGCCTTCAAGGCCATTTCCTGAGTTTTACTTCTTCTTTATAAATAAATTATATATAAGGTTAAAAAACACATAGGACATTCCTTAAAAAGAAAAATTAAGACGACCTGAGTAACTAATCCCTGAGTTGCTGTTCTGGAAAGGATTGCTGGGGGTTCAATACAGTATACAGATTTTTCATGTGTTCCAAAGAGGCAGTGAGTACCATGTTTTCACTTAATTAATTGATTAATTCAGTTTAAAAGACACTTACGTTTCACTCGAAGGTGAGCACCAGACTTGGCATTTGCTGCTTGGAAATCTACTCCACCAGCTTGATCTAAGCGTACATTGTACAGTGTAAGGAAGTGCTTTTTTCCTTCCTCCTTGATTTCACATTCCTGCAAAACCAGAATTGAATAAATTTTGTACTACTCACTGAAAGAGCCCCTACTTCACCTCGTACCATGCATCTGGTTTCTTCTACTCCTTTAACAACCCTTAGGCCCACTGCCACATGAAATATGCCTTATAAACATTCATTCATAGGCCTTTCCTTTAAAACCCTCTTCTTAATACAGCTGATTTCCTCTAGGAAGAAAGGGCAGGATGCAACACATTTGTGTGCTGACTGAGTATCCAATATGTTAATATATATGTAGACCAGTCAGAGGCCTAGTTCCCCCAGGGCAACTAAAAATTGCTAAGCTTGTGCTGGGACCTTTCCTCAAGAAGACCTTTCCTTCCTTTATCCAGACACTGATTTTCATGGAACTTCTGATCTCTGTGTATTATTCACATTTGTACCATTACATAGAAGCCAAATTATTGCCAGTTGTGATTGTACTGTTTCTTTATTTTCCACATACTTCCAGAAAGGAATTAAGAATATTTGATTAAGCCCTATACCATTTTACACAAATTTTAACTGTCACAGAAATGAAAAAGAGTTTTGAAATCTGATCCACATCTATTTAAACCAAATATAACTCAAAACCCACAGGCAAAAGCATGCAATCCAAAGTTTGCATTTTCAAATGCCATTATGTTTCAGTAAAGTCCCCAGGGTCTTTGCACTTTGGATACATGATTGTTAGGTATTGTTAGCAATGCAGAATGTATTGTTTTAAGTAAAATCATTTGTTATTTAGCTATTTTGAAGTACATTTGTACTTCATTTAAAAAGTTATTAATTAAAAAACCCACTATTTTTAATGTAGTGACTTTTCCTGCAGTTTCTGCAGTCACCCTGTCCCTCACAGCCCACCTCCCTGCAAAGTATTGAGACACACATAAAAAATATCCTGAAATATTTGCTTACAGCTGATTCAGTCAGGGGCTCTCCTTTTAGCTTCCAAGTGCCATGGACACCTTCCTCAGAGATTTCAATGTCAAAACGGGCAGTCTCTGTCTCAATCACCTCCACACTGTACAGTGGTCGCACAATCTCAATATCCCGGTCTGGAGAAGAAAAACATGATAGATTCTCTCAGTCTCTAGCAGATCCCAAAAGATCTCTACAGAGCATCCCATTAAAATAACCATACCTTCAATATCAAGTTTAGCAGAGGTTTGATCAGTACCACAGTCACAAGTGTACTGTCCAATGTCTTTCTTCAAAGCTTTCTTGAGAATTAGGATTCTCTTTTTACCATCAGCCTTAATAACTACATTCTTTGATGCAGTAATTGGATTGCCATCCTTCATCCATTTCACTGGGGCATCTGCTTTGCTGATTTCACATTGTAAGATTACTTCATCTTTCTCTACAGCAGTGTAGTCCTGCAGCTTCCCAGTGAAGTAAGGGTCTCCCTCTGCAAGCAAAAGTTAGGACATATTTCAGTCTGAAGTTTTAGTCTTCCAGAAAGAACAACTAGTTTCTACCATAAAACACATTTCCTGTTTATGTCCTGCAAGAATGATTAACTACAGTCCTTTTTCACAGTTCTGTTACAAAAAAGTAAACAGTGAACACCTAAGAAACAATTCAAGGCATTACTAATACTACTGACAACATTCTTTTGATGCTCTAGGAGTTTCAGCTCCCTGTTTTAAGTATGTAACAGTTAACTTTGCTTGAAACTTTGCATGAAATTTCATGCAAGTTTGCATCAAATTTTAAAGTTATTGTGTATTCATCCTTTGTGAATACCTAAATGGAGACCCAAGGAAGAAAACCAAATTGTTAGGTTTTCAAAATAGTGATTTAGATTTAGGTCAACCCCAAGATTTTCTGATCACTACTTTTTATTAATAAAACTCTTCTGATAATATACAACAGGTAAATTCTTTTGGGTATTCTTACCAAGAACAGTGAGTTTAGCTTCTGAGGATTTGCCCATAGCTTCCACTTTAATCTGAGAAGTATCATCAATAGTAAGATCTTTGATTGTGAGCGTATGGAATTTGCCATCGTCTGTCATTGAAACCACTTTGCTGGTATGTAATCGTTGGTCATTCTTGAACCAGGCCACAGAGATGTTTTCATGGGAGAGCTCCACAGTGAACTCTGCAGTTTCTCTCTCCTTCTTTGTTACATCCTTGAGAGGAGTAAGGAATTTCAGGCGGATACCTATACCAACATAACACATCGTTAACAGCAATGTTCTCAATATAAGCTATGCAAGTACTATGATGTAAAACTTTCCTAGAAAGATGAAGTCTAACAAACCTTCAATAATTAGCTTGGCAGTTGTTCTTTTATCCTCAGCTTCAAATGTGTACTTTACTTCATCCTCAAAGGCAACAGATTTAATAATCAGAGCATGCTTTGTTCCATCTGAAATAATTTCAATTCTTTCATCAGGAGTGATCTCTTCTGTTCCTTTCAACCAGCGGAAAGTCTTGGGTTCTCTGGACACCTCACATTCAAACTTGGCTTCATCCTTCTCAAAGACCTTCACATCACTTAGTGGAGTGATAAAGATAAGAGGCAGCTCTGAAATCAAAGGAGAGCTCTTTCAGATCAGGTCATACAGTGCTTTCTGACACTAGATTTGTTCTCATGCCCTGAAATATATGTGAAGATGTTGGCCAAGTGCAGACTGTACCTTTCACTTTCAGATTAGCAGCACTTTTAGCATTGGCAGCTTGGAAAGACACTTCTCCAGTCATATCCAGTTTGCAGTTATGAAGGACAAGAATATGCTTCTTCCCATCTTCAATGATTTCACAGTCCTGGTGACAAAGAAACACACACCCCACCCCATATATGAGTCTTCTAAGAAACCACTAAGAAACTACTATTATTAAACATGTTTTTTGACCTAAATCATGGTCTAAAAATAAAGAAGAAACCTTACAGGCGAAGGTGTTAGGGTTTCTCCCTTTAGCTTCCATACGGGATGGACATCAGGCTCAGAAATTTCAACTTCAAAACGTGCTGTTTCACCAACAAATACTTCCACTCCATACAGTGGGCGCTCCACGTTAATTATGCGAGCTGAAAAAAGTAAATAAATCACAAGCTCACATCTGTTTACTCACAAACTGTATACCATAGAAATGTAATACTGTAAAGGACCTCAACTCTCTCCCTATTCCTTCTTTTGGGCATTCAAATGCTGTGACAAGTAAATGTTTATCTAACCTCTTCCTGAAAAGCTGCAAGGTGGCAGTCTACAAGCTCCTTCTATAAAATGTCTGAAAATTTAGTTATTTTAAAGCATATTTTTCCTAATAATTATCCCAGATATCTATTACAGTGAACTAAACTGATTTTTTTCCTGACTGTAAATGGGCAGAGAGAGAGTAACTGACCATCACTGTCTTTGTAACATCTATTTATATATCATCAAATATATTGTCTCTTGTAACCACTTTTAACAGCTTTAAATCCAGATATTTCAGCCATTCATCACAACAGTATGCTTTCTACAAGTGCATTTTTGGTCTTGCTCTCTAGAGAGTGTCTGTCTGTCTACACTAGTTTACAAAGGTTTCAGTACTTTCCCTCAGTGAAGACATGGTAACTTACACTCAATGGTGATATTGGCGCTTGTCTTGTCAGTTCCACAGTCACACTCATAAAGACCCTTATCACTATGTGCAGCCTTCTTGATCTTCAGAATACGGCGCAAGCCATCCGTTTTTATGGAAATTCTGTTGGAAGCTATTAGTTCTTCACCATCTTTGTACCATTTTACTGGCACATCTTTGCTAAGTTCACACTGCAGAGTAATATCATCTTTCTCTACAGCACTGTAGTCTTGTAATTTCACTGTGAAATATGGATCAGCCTCTACAAAAAGCATAGCAGATAAGATAAATTAGTTACATAAATTTACTAAAATGTCAATATTTTGTCACTTTCTACTAATAAAAGTGGTTAATTCTTATTATATAGCACGTTTTAAATTACTTATGTAATTACCTAAGACTTTCAGGTTGGCTTGTGTGCTCAAGTCCTTGACAACAGCCTTTATCTCTGAGATATCATCAAGTGTTACTTCTCTCATTTCTAGTTTATGAACTTTGCCTTCGGAAGTAATTAAAACTGTTCTGCTTGTGTGAAGTCTCTTGTCATTTTTGTACCATTTCACGGGCATGTCTTCATGAGAAAGCTCAAACTGAAACTGAGCTGTTTCCCCTTCTTTCACTGTTTGATCCTGTAGAGGTGATATGAACTTCAGCCTCACACCTGTAATGTAGACACATAAATACAATCAGAAAAAAGGCTAAGGTAGTTCTAAAGCACATACTCTTTATCTTTTTTTTTTATTCTTTTGTTCATGATAATATACTTGCCTTCCACGAATAGTCTTGCTGTGCTCTTCTTGCCATCAACTTCAGCAGTGTATTCTCCCTCATCATCAAACTGTGAATCATTGATGACAAGAATGTGCTTCTTTCCATCTGCAATGATGTCAAATTTTTCTCCAATCTTGAGTATATCAGTGCCCTTAGACCATATAACATTGGCCTCTCTGGTGAGGACACATTCAAACCTTGCTTGGCGCTTCTCGGGAACAGTGACATCTTTTAGGGGCACGGCAAAGTCCAATTCGATTTCTGGAAGCAGAAGATAACACATCATTTGTAATGTGCTCCATGTGAAGTCTGTCTAAGCTGGTGTCATACTCTGTGGGGCATCATACCTTTCACTGTCAGGATAGCTGTAGTGACAGCATTAAAGGCCTGGTAAAGGACTTCGCCAGCTTGCTCTAATTTGACCTTGTGTAATGTTAGGAAGCGTTTTCCTCCTTCAGCCTTGATTTCACATGTCTGGAGAGATGATAGATATTGTTAAATACAAATACCAGTGTAATGCCAATGCCTTGCTGCTAGGTGCTTTCAATAAAGAGATTTTCATAATCATTCTGTATGCAGTAAGGAGTCAGGTAGGAAGAATGAAATTGCTTTTCAAGGAAAGTTAACACTTTTACTCAAGGATTAAAAAATGGAATACATTTCTTCAGCATTCCACACTTCTTTAGAATGTCAGAATCATTCCTACAATGTATGTAGGATATTTCTATTATTGCTTGAGTTGTGTGCTGTAATACCTTAAGAAAATGAAGGCGTTCAAAATTTAGCTTATATAAGATATAATCCTTACTTAGAGAATCAGTATTTTTTATTCATATATTCTGGAGTGAGTAGCAATGACAGGTTTCACCAGAAAGATTAAAGGAACCTATTCACAGTATTTAATTTAAATAAATTGTGTTGCAAAATTCAAGAATGCTTACAGGTGAAGGTCTAAGGATTTCTCCTTTCAGCTTCCATTCACCAGGAACATCATCTTCAGATATTTCTGTATCAAAGTTTGCTGTCTCTTTCTCATAAACTGTAACATCCTCTAATGGCTTCAGAAGTTCAACTTCACGCTCTTAAATGCACAAAGGAACACATGTATGATTAGGCCAAGTTTTGATAAAGCCTTATAATAATTAATGTTACCTGTTCTGTTTGTTTATTTAGATGTTTTTCAACACTGGCCTACAAGCTGATTAAATATAATCCAAATAAAAGCTTCCTTACCACCAAGGGTCAGTTTAGCTGGGTATCTGCGACCTTCAACTTCCACTGCATATTCTCCAACATCAGCAGGACCAGCATTCTTGATTTTCAGGAAAATTTTATTTCCTTCTTTCAAGATTTCTGTCTTGTCAGTGGGCTCAGCAGGAATTTCCTCATCTCCTTTAAACCATTTAATGTTTGGTGTATCCTTGACAATGTCACAGCTGAAAGTAGCTGTTCCTTTTGGTTTAACATGCTGGTCTCTTATAGGTTTTACTAACCAGTCCCTTATAACTTCTGCATGACAAAAAGTAACACAAGAAAACATCTTAGCAGACTTTTATTGCAAATAGACATGTCAAAAAAAAAAAAAGTTTTAACAGCTGTAAAAATCTTATCTGTCCACTTACACTGTAAGGCTATGAGAAAAGGATTTAATACTTTTAAAACAGCCCAAATATCCTAGAGAGAAAAAAGAACATGGTTTTGATTGCTTACCTACTACCTTAACACAAGATGAGCATGATAGTTCAGAGTCCTCCACAGTAACAGTGTAAGTGCCAGCATCAGAATCATCTGAATCGGTGACCGTGAGGGAATGTGACAAACCAATAACACCCAGAGCAAATTTCCCAGGCTTGGCTTTAATGATTTTACCATCCTTTCTCCAGACCACATTCCTTTCTTTGTTCAGCTCACATGTTAAGTACAGCGGCTGGGATTTAATGACAGTCACTTCTTCTTCAAGGGTTTTCACAAACCGCACTGGGAGTTCTGTGGGAAACAAATTATTTTGGTTTGTCTCCTTTATATACAGAACATGTGATGCAGAAATACCTTATATATTATATGCAGTGATCGAGGGATATAAAAGAATGCATCTACCAACTACTGTAAAATTACAAAGCACCAGTTCTAGTTTGAGGAGTAGCTACCCTAAATTATTGATAAATCTGAAACAAGGGAATACCTTCAACAATAAGTTTGGCTGTAGAGGTCTTCTCTTTGTTCCCCAGTCGTAATACACAGGTATATTCACCAGCATCGGACAGCTGGACATCAATAATGTGCAGTTTCCTATCTTTGCCATCAGCAATAAACTTGTGTTTTGGGCTCTCTCGGATGTTACTTCCGTCTTTCATCCAGCTGGTAATTGCAGTAGATGGTGAGATAAGGACTTCAAAGATTGCAGAAGACCCAACAGACTCAGCTTCTTTTAGCACTATATCTTTCATCTCCTTGACAAACTTCAGTGGCACAGCCTTGAGTTGGTAAGTAAATGGAGGCTCTTCAGGAGGTTTTTCACCACCGCTGCCTGGTCTGAGTTTCCTTCTTTCTGCATCTGCTGGTGAAGGTGTCTTCTTGGCTGCAATTCAGATTCAGAAATGAATAGACTAATCCTGATTAATTGCTTTTGATTGTAGGCTATACTGATTTTGGTTGTGGTAGATTTAACAGTCTCCTAAGTAGCTAGTGTGGGGCTATGTTTTGGATTAGTCTGAAAACAGAGATGATTTTGTGATTGCTGAGTGGCACTTCCAGAGTCAAGGCCTTTTCTGCTTTTCATACTGCCCCACCCCTGAGTAGGCTGGGTCTGCACAAGAAATTGGGAAGAGATACAGCCAGGAAAGCTGATCCCGACTGACCAAAGTGATATCCTATACCATATGGTGTCATATAAAGCAGGGGAAGAGGGAAGTGAGGGGCATTTAGAGTTAAGACATTTGCCCTTCAAGGGATGGAACCTTGCTGTCCTGCATGTGGTGAACACATCCTTGCTCATGGGAATGAATTCCTATTTTGCTTTGTTGGTGTGCTCTGCTTTTGCTCAACCCGTGAGTTTTCTCACTTTTAACTTTCTTATTGTCTCCCCCCTCCCACCACAGAGGAGTGAGTGAGTTGCTGTGTGGGGCCTGATTGCCAGCTGGAGTTAAACCATGACAAGGTATTGCTCGTACCTTTGACTGGACTGATACCCTTTGGGGATTCTTCCTTTGGTGGCTTGGCCTCTGAAGTAGAAAAGCAAGATTATTAGAAAAGCAGTTAAATAAACATACTTACTAAAACTAAGACAAGCATTTATTTTACATATCAGATTTTTCCTTCCTACATGTAAAAGGGGAGGAAAAGATATAAACATACGTTCATAGAACTGTCTATACCTCAATGGAATATCTTGAAGCGTGGGAAAGAAATATTCACTAGTAGGGACTAACAGGCAGCTCAGAAGGTTCTATTTCCTTAATGTGTTGTCCTGCCCATTAATTTGTAAAATTCTGACATTCCTTGACACTTGATTTAAGACTAGGCCCTTGATCAATACCCACCTGTCAGCTGAAATAGTTTAAGTACCTATTAAAAATTATATGAGGTTGTCTTTTTTTTAAAAAAAAAAAGCACACACTTTTACTAATGAGGGCCACAAAAATATAAGTTGTGTAAATAAAATATATGTTTTGGGGCAATCTGGTACTTTTACAAGTGAGGGATGTTCTATTAGTAACTGAATTTGTGACTAATCATCACAGACTTTTGAAAATATTATTCATGCTATGCTGCTTCTTGTTATCTCTTTGTGAAAGGAAATATAAAAGGTATTTTTAATGGGAGAATGGTATGAATGAAATGCAGGACAAGTTTCATTGCAGTGGACGGAAAAATGAATACTGGATAAAATGTATGAGTTTTCCTGAGAAGACAATGACACACAGAATGATTTATGAAGTCTTAGAAAAGTATAAGACAGACAATGAACAGCCATCACACAGATGTATGTACAGACAGGTAAGACAAACACGTCAAGAGTGGCTGAATGCCAATAAAGCCAGCTGACAGACTTGATGGAATTGCAAATGGTGTTACTAAAACACAGTGGCAAGTGGTACTCTCCTGAAGCAAATGGTACAAACACGTCGTGGAAGAATTTGGCATCAGTCTTCCTCACCTCGCTTTGCATGAGATTTTGCTGGAACATCCAAAACTTCACACGATTCTCCAGATGCATCCAAATTCTTATTTTCACTCGAAAGTCTAGTGGCCTGCTCAGTCAGGTGAGCAGGCTCTGATTTCTGGTATTCTTTCTCTCCTTCTGCTTTCTTGGAAGTTATTACCTTACCTTTGCTTGAGGAGTAATTATTTTCTCCATTTGCAAGGATCCCTTTGCTTGATGATGATTTGTCCGAAAGCTTTCCCTTCTCCTTTTTCATGGTACCAGATGTGCTTTTTCCAATGCCATGTTCAGGTGATGTTTTTTCATCTGATATACCTTCCGTAGACTGCTTTTCTTCAATTCTATCTTTTCTGCTTTTGGGAGACAGTGTTTCTTTATGTTCATCCTGAATGCTATGAACTTCAAATTGTTTGTCATCCTGACTTCGTGGTGGCTGAATAGCAGCTTTCTTTACTGATTCTGATATGACTCCCTTTTCATGTTCTACTATGGAAACTTCACTTTCCATTCCTTCTGTCATCACTGTATCCAATTCTTTTTCCACAGGCAGAATTTCAGGGGCCTTTGACTGTCTGATTTTGCCCTTTTTTAAGGGAGTGCTGAAGAGAGTTTTTTCTTCCTTTTCTGGTATAACCTTCTTGCCTGTTTTTTTATCACTTAGGGGTGCTTTCTCAGTCAACAATTGTCCTAAACCCTCCTCTTCATAAACTTCTTTCTCTGTAGAGTATTTTTCTCCTGCTTTTTTGTCTGCTACTTCTGACTTAAGAAGAGACATTTTAAAGATTGTGTGAGGTTTTTCTCTGGGAATCTCCTCATCCCCAGTGGGGTGTTCAACATTTTTTCTCAATTCTGGCTCAGCCTCTTCAGACAGGTATATGGAATGTACTTCTGCTGATGTAAAATCCAGATTCTTATCTTTCTCATCATCTTGAGTATCTTCCATTTTCTTTGCTTCTTTGATAAGTATCTCATCAATAGGAATTTCAGCTACTGTGCTACCAGATTTCTTCATCCTCTGGATTTTACTTTGTATACCATACTCCTTCATGGATTCTCCAAGAGAAACATCAGATTTCTCTGGAGTGAAACCTCCTTTCTCATTTTCATTTCTAAGCTGAGGAGTTTCAGCTATGCCTGCCTCTACGATATCCTGCAGAAATGAAGTTTTATCCTTAATGGGAAATTTTTCAGGTTGCAAACTTATTTTTGATTTTTTCTCTTTTCCTAGAAGTCCTTTCTGGTCCTTGGTCTGATATGGCTTTCTGGGTTTAGGTACACAAGTTGATTCAATTTCTTCTTTTTTGACATGGCCAGGAATCTTTCCTTCATGAAGAACACTAAACTTTTCAGAGACTTTCTCTATGGCATCTTCCCTATTAACAAGCAATTTAATTTCATCCTCCTTTTCTTCTCCAGAATCTCTTTCCTCATGTTCAGATGTTGTAGAAATCAGTTTCTCTTCCTCATCTGGTAGTGGTAGTTCATCCTTTGTGTAAGTAATGTGATCCATTTCAACTTCTAATTGCTCACCTGTAGGGATAGTCTTTCCTGAAATTACAGGTGTCATTTCTGGTTCCTCTTCTTCAGAAGCCAGGATGAAATATTTAAGAGATACTTTCTCCTGTTCATCTCTCTCTGAATTCAGTATTCCATCAGCTGTTTCCAGTGAGATTTTATACTCAAGAGGCTCTATGGCTGGAACTGTCTCCTTAGGACTTACTTTCTCTTTTACATGCAAGCTTTTCTCAACCAAAATCTTCTTTAACACAATTGACTCAGGCTTTTCTTCTTCTACTGAGGGCGTTTTACCTCTATGCTTTAGTACAGGTGGTGCATCAGGCTTTTCTGCAGCTACAAAGGTTTCATAGGTAATTTAGAGAGTTAACATCCGTAAGAGTAAGAATTGGGAACAATATATTTTAAGACAAATTTTCCAGCTATACCTGAAATAAAATGAACATGGAACACTTTTTCTCTACACAACAGAAAACTTACAACATAATCACAAAAGAAAGGTAAGAATGGCACACATGAACAGAAAACCCAAGCAAACCACTGTTAGTATTTTCTCATTACATCACCAATTTACATCCACTGCAGGTTAAAAGTAGCAGAAAATGACAGCTGTCTGGTAACTGACACAAAATAGCTTAATTGTGACACTTCAGGCTACATCACCAGATCAATGGCCAAGAGACATTAATGATTTGCCTTCTCAAATGCCCACGATCTGAACTCTAATGTAACATGAGGTCCTCTGAATGGTGGGTGAGCGGAATGTACATCAGCTCTGCTGATGGACCACAGGCTCAGAGTGTTTCAGAGGAACAGGAACCTTCACAGTTCTTTTTTATTTACACAGCAGGCTTTGTTCCATGGTCCTAAGCACATGTCACGGGTTGGCCCCGACATGACAGACAGTTGCCTGGTCGAATCGCGTTTCTCTCAATGTTATCTACAAAAATCCCGCGGGAGGCGGGACTGGGGACTTTTTTTCCGGCCCAGGGGTGGTGGCCAGGGCGCCACGGTCCCACCGGGGGCCCCGCCGGGCCGGGCGGCCCTGCCGGCGCTGCCTTTGTCCCTTCCCGAG